>WUWR02000290.1:0-39383 GCA_009982885.2 Hyles vespertilio | reverse complement strand
TCCTCCGATAAATCCCGCTACGCTGCCATCACCACTAAGCTGCTGGACGCATTAACTCTCTCTCCCGATCGTTTAAAACATTAATACATTGCCAGCCACGCGTATCCCTGGTTTTGCAGGGTTGATACGGTGGTCGGACTGGAAAGCGCATGGACTACAGATTTATCAATCCAGTTATTAGGATAGTGATGGGAATGCCACGGGACTGATCGCAGACCGAGACTTTCACTCCCGCCTGATTCAGCTCATTAATCAGCTTCAGGTTTGGATTTTCGATGCCATAAAACTTTTTAAAATGGGCATTATCCAGCATGGCGGGCGTCGCATCGCCGGTGACCGAAACGACAACTTCAGCTGATCGGCCGGAATGCCGGAGGCGATATATAAATTCACCACGCGCGCCACACGCTCCAGTCCCAGATTGGGGCGCGGTCATCGCGCCATCGCTTCGGGTAATCTGGAAAACAATTTTATTGCTCAGGCCTGCCACCGGTTTAAACGCGGCGTCGGCTCATAATGAATTTTGCCGTAACCTTCAATCGCCGGTGTGCTCCAGAATCCCGGGGCTTCCTGTGGCTCGGTTGCAAAATTGCGTGTCACTTTGTCATAAATCTCGCCACTCTGTGTGACAGCCGCGCCAACGACTCCGCCAATAATGGCGATTAACGCGTATGAAACAACTGAACGCATAACACTTCTCTCCGGCAAATAATGGCTGGCAGATTCAGGACTGAATCAGGTCGGCTATCTATATCACAGCGCAGGCATAATTCTCGCCTGCGTAATTCAGGTCAGCGCGCGGCTGATAACTGCTGAAATTATTCACCTTCCGTATTAATCGAAAAGTTTCATTATGAGGAAAAAAAGGTCTTAATCAGAATGGACCTGACTTTTTGTGCTTTTTTTCCATTTCTGTGACATTAACAGCAATAAATAACAGCCAGTTGTAGCTGGAATAAGCAGGATAACGGCGGAAGCTACGATTTAATTTATCAATGGCGAAGAGGAGATTCACGGCTCAGAGAGGGCTATTTTTTCAGAGTAGACCTGGAAAAACTCATGCCATAGTCAGTTTTTTTGAGGTGAATTTACATAACTTAAAACATATCCGCTCACAGGCTAAATCTGCGCGGCAGCAGATTCTGCTTTATTCTGCCGAAGCGCATTGGGAATAAATGAATAAGGCGTTACTTACCGCTCACAAACCCGGCGATACTCCGCCGGTTTTTATTCGTTTAACCGCGGTTTAAGTTGGCAGGATGTTCAGTTTTTTTTTCGTCAAAATGGGTGATCTTGCACAAATTACGTCGGTCGTTTGCCAGAAAACGACATTTCATTCTTTTGATGCTCTGGTTAAGATAGTCACGAACCGTCGTTATCTGCGAAAAATGGAACATTCCCGCTGCGCACCTGTCCATTTTCAGGGCCTCTCTACAGGATTAAGGCATGTTGAACCGGGTTAAGAAACGCTGATCGCCGCGCTCCTTCCGACGCTCATTTTCACTACTCTGTCACCTGCTTATGCCGATGTCAGTGATTCACTTCCCGATATTGGCACTACGGCCGGTTCGACGCTGTCGATTAATCAGGAACTGCAGATGGGCGACTTTATTGTGCGCCAGCTGCGTGCCAGTGCGCCGCTGATCAACGATCCGCTGCTTAATCAGTATATTAATCAGCTGGGGTCAGCGACTGGTGTCGCATGCCGACTCAGTGAAAACTCCGTTCCACTTCTTTCTGATTCAGAACGATGAGCTCAACGCCTTTGCCTTTTTTTGGTGGCAACGTGGTGCTGCACTCAGCGCTGTTCCGCTATACCGAAAATGAAAGCCAGCTGGCGTCAGTAATGGCGCATGAGATCTCACACGTTACCCAACGCCATCTGGCGCGCGCAATGGAAGATCAGAAGCGCAATGCGCCACTGACATGGGTCGGTGCGCTGGGCTCTATTCTGCTGGCAATGGCCAATCCGCAGGCGGGTCATGGCAGCACTGACCGGCACCCTGGCGGGAACTCAGCAGGGGATAATCAGTTTTACCCAGGGTAATGAGCAGGAAGCCGACCGCATCGGAATTCAGGTACTGCAGCGCGCCGGGTTTGATCCCCAGGCGATGCCGAATTTTTTACAGAAGCTGGCCGATCAGAGCCGTTTCTCCTCGAAGCCACCTGAAATTCTGCTGACGCATCCCCTGCCCGACAGCCGTCTGGCGGATGCCCGCAACCGCGCTAACCAGATGCGCCCGGTGGTAGTGCAATCTACAGAAGATTTCTATCTGGCAAAGGTGCGTTCACTGGTCATGGTACCCACCGGCGTATTCAACTCACCGACGCACTGCTGACCTTAGCCACGGCAATTCTCGTGACATCTGGCTCACAATATGCAAAGCCTACAGTTTGTGCAGGCGAACAGTTTGTTGTGCGAAAGCGGATTTGACGGTGCCGGCTGGGCGAAGCAGCCGAATACGCTGGTTCTGGATCTATGTCGACATCGATATCGGTCTGAATCCGCCACAAACAGGGCGTCGCCCGCTCAGCGCCGCCACCAGTGCAAAAACAGCCGGTGGGCAGCTCAACTGGCCAAGCCTACGTTGAAGCGAACAGATGCCACTTCAGCCGCATTCTGAATCGCTAACACCTGGGCTAAAAAGGATTTCCCACGGCTTGGATTTGCTGGCCCAGTCGTCTGCACAGCAGGACTGCTGATGAGAGTATCGGCCGGGCACAGAGTCTGGTCGTCTGAATGGCCAGCTCGATCAGGCGGATCACCAGCGATTGGCCAGCGCCAGCGCACGGTGCCGCTCGGTGCAGCCTGAAACAGGGAGCGCACGATGCCCGTATCGATCAGCTGCGCCAGTTACAACAGCGCTTTAAGCAATATCGAAAGGTGAGCATTCACGTGCGAATAGAGGAGAGTCTGAGATTGTTACGATACCCCAACCCTCGCTTGCAGCAAGCCGCGAGACGCTTGGCGCTGCTGACGCCCGCGGGCTAGAGCGGACGTGGTGCTTTATTTGCAGCGCCGCCCGACATCGCGAGACGCTTCAATCCTGTTTCAGAACTGGGCATTCAGAGTGACATCAGTTGATGCGGACTAAGAGGCGATCTATAGCGTAACTGCACTCAGCGACCAAAGAGAAAGTGCGCTGCTGGATGCGCTGGTGAACAGTCCGGTGTGATGAAAGGACGATAGTGATCATGGCGACAAGGCGCGATCGTGCGTCCGCCCCTGAAGCGGTGCTCGACCTGTTTTAAAGGCGATTGTCTCTTTCACAACGGAAGGTTGATTACGTGGGCGCTGATCGAGGCCGATCAAGCCGCATTCCGTATCAAACAGTGTGCGCATTTCACGCTCCAGTCGCTTCAGCCGGACGCTGCCCACATCTTCGCAGCTCAAATCCTCGGTACCCGCGTGCAGTTGCAGCGCCTGTATTTGTTTTCTCGGAGAGAGGTGCAGGCGAAGATCTGCCCCAGTCCACCTCGAGGCGCGATTCGGGCCGTTGCAGATTAAGCTGGCGTGGTGTACGATCGCCGGTAATAACAGGCTCGTATTGCCGGTTCCAGAATACGGTTTATAGAGATCGAAGATCGCCATTTTCCCATTCAGGCTCGCCTGCAATGCACTCGATGTTATCGATGCAGACCAGTGACAGCTGCTCCATCCCTTCCAGTACTTCCGGTACAAACCAGGTGCGTTTATCCAGCGGAACGTAACCGACCGCTTCGCTGCGCGCTTGACATCTCGGCGCACGCGGCGTGCAGCAAATGGCTCCGCCCTCCGCCTTCGCGTGACCAGAAGTAGAGATAGCTGCCATGTTGTTGGTTGAGAGCGCCTTTCAGCGCGGCAATCAGCGACGGGTTTTCCCCCGGCCAGAAGCTGGGAAGGTTTCATCGTCAGGTAAATAGAGTGGCAATGACAATTGTGCCGGCGTGTTCAGAAGCACCTCAGCAAGAGAACAAGCAAAAATCGGGGGAAGTCTAACACAGTTTTCAGAAAGAGATGAATGGGGCGTCCCTGCCCCGATCCTGTCAGGCTTGCTGCGATCACGGCTCGCGCGATTCTTCAGCCTCCAGCACCACTTCTTCCGGACGCAACAGCGAGATCACACGGAAGATCAGCGCTAATCCAACCCCTACGATTGTCGCCAGCGCCATGCCTTTCAGCTCCGCAGCACCGATATGCACCTTCGCACCGCTGACGCCGATGATTCAGGATCACCGAGGTCAGGATCAGATTTTGCGCTTTGTTGTAATCGACTTTGGACTCGATCAACACCCGGATACCGGATGCGCCGAATCACGCCATACAGCAGCAGCGACAACGCCGCCCATTACCGGTACCGGGATCGCCTGGATCACCGCCGCCAGTTTGCCGACACAGGAGAGCAGGATTGCCAGAATCGCCGCGCCGCCAATCACCCAGGTACTGTAGACGCGGGTAATTGCCATCACACCGATGTTTTCGCCGTAGGTGGTGTTAGGCGTTGAACCAAAGAAGCCGGAGATGACCGTTGATAAGCCGTTGGCGAACATCGAACGATGCAGGCCAGGGTCGCGAATCAGATCTTTCTTTACGATGTTGGCGGTGACCACCAGATGACCGATATGCTCGGCAATCACCACCAGCGCCGCAGGCAGGATCGTCAGCATCGCCACCCACTCAAAGCGCGGGGTATAGAAGGTTGGCAGCGCAAACCAGGGGGCTTTGACCACGCCGCTCCAGTCAACGATGCCCATAAATGCAGAGAGCAGATAACCCGCCACCACCCCGACCAGAATCGGATGATCGCCAGGAAGCCACGAAACAGCACGGAACCGAATACCGTCACTGCCAGCGTGACCAGCGAAATCAGCACGGTTTGTACTGTCGGGCGCACTGCCTTCCGCGGGCAGCAGACCCGCCATATTAGCGGCTACCCCTGCCAGCTCCAGACCGATGACGGCGACAATCGCCGCCCATCGCCGCCGGGGGGAAACATCACATCAAGCCAGCCGGTGCCCGCGCGTTTGACAATCAGTGCCACCAGACAGAACAGCACGCCGCACAGGATAAATCCGCCCAGCGCGACCTCATAACCCAGCGGCAGCAATAGCAGTACCGGCGAGATAAGGCAAAACTGGAACCGAGGTAAGCGGGAATTTTGCCTTTACAGATAAAGAGGTAGATCAGCGTGCCTACGCCGTTGAATAACAGCACCGTCGCCGGGTTGATGTGGAACAGAATCGGTACCAGTACCGTGGCACCAAACATGGCGAACAGGTGTTGCAGGCTGAGTGGAATGGTTTGCAGTAACGGCGGTCGTTCACTGACCGCCAATGGCGCGACGAGTCATCATTTATCCCCTTGTGTTATTTATCCCCCAGGGCGCGCGCCTCTGGCACAGCAGCAGGCACGCCGGTGAGCCTCGGCAGACACACCAAACCCGTTCGGGGATCTTTTTTTTGCCAAAAAAAGCCGACTCTCTGGTCGGCTGTGCGATTTATTTGGTTCCGAAAATCTTGCCCCGGCATCGCCGAGCCCGGGAATGATGTAACCCTTCTCATTCAGTCCCTGATCCACTGACGCGGTGTAAAGCTCAACGTCAGGATGCGCTTTCTCCAGCGCGGCAATCCCTTCTGGCGCGGCAACCAGTACCAGCACTTTAATGCTGGTGCAGCCCGCTTTCTTCAGCAGGTCGATGTGTGGCGATCATGGAACGCCAGTCGCCAGCATAGGATCGACGACCAGCGCCAGGCGCTCTTCGATGTTAGAGACCAGCTTCTGGAAATAGGGAACCGGCTCCAGTGTCTCTTCATCACGGTAAACACCCACCACGCTGATACGGGCGCTGGGAACGTGCTCCAGCACCCCTTCCATCATGCCAAGGCCGGCACGCAGAATCGGCACGACCGTGATTTTTTTGCCTTTGATCTGATCGATCTCTACCGGCCGTTCCAGCCCTCAATGGTTACGCGCTCTGTTCCAGATCGGCGGTCGCTTCGTAGGTCAGCAGGCTGCCCACTCAGACGCCAGCTCGCGAAAACGCTTTGTACTGATATCATGCTCACGCATCAAGCCCAGTTTATGTTTGACCAGCGGGTGTCTGACTTCCACGATCTTCATTGGTGTTCTCCCGGAATGAGTTGAGCTAAAAAAAAATCGCGGGATTATACCGCCTTTTGCGCTCCACGCCACCTGCTCTTGCGCAAAGCCGCGGGTTTTACCGGGACAAATAGAGGATTAATGAAAATCGCCCGATGCGCAATCCCGGACTCGCAAACGTTTGCCTGCACTGATAGAATTGCCGCGCTTGATTTTAAACCACCAACCGCAACTCGCGTGGGGACCTCGCAGTGACCGACAAAACCTCTCTCAGTTACAAAGACGCCGGTGTTGATATTGATGCTGGTAACGCTCTGGTTGACCGTATTAAAGGCGTAGTGAAAAAAGACGCGTCGCCCGGAAGTGATGGGGTGGACTGGGCTGTTTTGGTGCGCTTTGCGCGCTGCCGCAAAAATACCGTGAACCGGTGCTGGTCTCCGGCACCGATGGCGTTGGCACCAAGCTGCGTCTGGCGATGGATCTCAAACGTCACGATGCCATTGGTGTTGACCTGGTGGCGATGTGCGTCAACGACCTGGTAGTACAGGGCGCCGAGCCCCTCTTCTTCCTCGACTACTACGCTACCGGCAAACTGGATGTGGATACCGCCTCTGCGGTGATCACCGGCATCGCCGAAGGTTGTCTGCAGTCGGGTTGTGCGCTGGTGGGCGGTGAAACCGCTGAGATGCCAGGCATGTATCACGGTGAAGATTACGATGTGGCCGGTTTCTGTGTTGGCGTGGTGGAAAAGTCAGAGATCATTGATGGCAGCAAGGTGCAGGATGGCGACGTACTTATCGCCCTCGGCTCCAGCGGCCCGCACTCCAACGGCTATTCGCTGGTGCGTAAGATTCTGGAAGTCAGCAACACCGATCCGCTGGCTGAACAGCTGGAAGGCAAACCGCTGGCCGATCATCTGCTGGAACCGACCCGCATCTACGTGAAAAATATCCTGAGCCTGATTGAGCAGGTCGATGTGCACGCTATCGCACACCTGACCGGCGGCGGCGGCTTCTGGGAGAATATTCCGCGCGTGCTGCCCGATAACACTCAGGCGGTGATCGACGAGAAGAGCTGGCAGTGGCCGGCCGTCTTCAGCTGGTTACAGCAGGCGGGCAACGTCAGCCGTTTCGAGATGTACCGCACCTTTAACTGCGGCGTCGGCATGATCATCGCCCTGAGTCCGGCAGACGCGGACAACGCGATTGCGCTGATGCAGGCTGCGGGCGAGAAAGCTGGAAGCTCGGCGTAATTAAAGCGTCTGATGCCGAAGAGCGTGTGGTCATCAACGGATGAAAAAGCTGGTTGTACTGATTTCCGGCAACGGAAGTAACCTTCAGTCCATCCTTGACGCCTGTGCAAGCGGGCGGATTCACGGCAGCGTGGCTGCCGTGTTCAGCAACCGCGCCGCCGCTTATGGCCTTACGCGGGCGCAGGAGGCAGGGATTCCCGCCACTCGCTTGCCGCCAGCGACTTCACTGACCGCGAAGCCTTCGATCGCCAGCTCATCGCTGAAATCGAAGCCCTACAGTCCAGACCTGATTGTGCTGGCAGGATATATGCGCTATTCTCAGCAGCGCGTTCGTGGCCCATTTTCACGATCGCACTGCTGAATATCCACCCTTCCCTGTTGCCGAAATATCGGGTCTGCATAAGCATCGTCAGGCGCTGGAAAATGGTTGATAGCGAACATGGCACCTCCGTGCATTTCGTCACTGACGAGCTGGATGGGGGGTCCGGTTATCCTGCAGGCCAAAGTCCCGGTTTTTCCCTGGCGACAGCGAAGCGGAGATTACGGGAGCGGGTGCAGCATCAGGAGCAGCCATCTATCCGATGGTAATCGGCTGGTTGTTGAGGGTCGTCTGGCCGTGCGTTGACGGTAAGGCCTGGCTGGATGGCGAACCGCTGCCGCCGCAGGGTTATGCTAACGACTGACCCGACAGGGGAAGCCGGGGCTTCCCCTGAAGTGCTGGCGGTCGGGGTAAAGACTCAGGGAGCCTATGAGCCGTCTGACATAACAACCTGCTCTGCTCCCGTTACTGACTTAACCGTAGCGCCCCGTAATGTAATCTTCGGTCCGTCGCTGTTTTGGCGCGGGTAAAAGATTACGGTCAGTCTCATCAAACTCCACTAACGCGCCCTGATGCATAAACGCGGTGTAATCTGACACGCGAGAAGCCTGCTGCATGTTGTGCGTCACCAGCACCAGCGTGAAATGCTGCTTGAGCGTGGTCATCAGCTCTTCAATCACCAGCGTGGAGATTGGATCGAGCGCGGAGGTCGGCTCATCCAGCAGCAGAACTTCCGGTTCAATCGCAATGGCGCGGGCAATCACCAGCCGCTGCTGCTGTCCGGTCGAGAGCGTCAGCGCATTCTGTGACAGCTGATCTTTAACCTCACTCCACAGCGCCGCCGCGCGCAGCGCACGTTCACAGGCTTCGTTCAGCACCCGCCGATCGCGTACACCCTGTAAACGCAGCCCGTAGACCACATTTTCATAGATCGATTTTGGAAAAGGATTAGGGCGCTGAAACACCATGCCGACCCCGACGACGCAGGCGCCGAGAGATCCTGCTCAGGTCGCAGGATCGGCTGCGATCCCAGCAACACCTCACCCTCGACCCGGCAATGATCAATCACATCATTCATGCGATTAAAACAGCGCAGCAGCGTTGATTTGCCACAGCCGGAGGACCAATCAGCGCGGTAATCTTGTTTTTCGGCACCTGCAGCGAAATAGCCTGCAGTGCCTGGCGCTCGCCATACCACAGCGACAGCTGGTTAACGGTCAGCGCGATATCCGTGTCGGACGTCATAGTCATAGCCTGTTATTGAGGTCATAAGGCGATAGCGTTCACGCAGACGGTGACGCAGGCCCATCGCCAGCAGATTAAGCGACAGAATAATCAGCACCAGCAGCAGCGCGTGGCGAACACCAGCGGCCGGTCAGCTTCAATATTCGGACTCTGAAACGCCAGATCGTAAATCTGGAAGCCCAGATGCATAAATTGCGATCCAGATGCAGATAAGGAAACACCGCGTCGACGGGCAGTTCCGGCACCATTTTTACCACGCCAACCAGCATCAGCGGCGCGGTTTCACCAGCGGCACGCGCCACCGCCAGAATCAGGCCGGTCAGCATGGCAGGCACCGCCATCGGCAGCACCACGTTCCACAGGGTTTCCGCCTGAGTCGCGCCCAGCGCCAGGCGACCCCTGCCGCAGGCTGTTGGGAATGCGGGATAGTCCCTCTTCGGTCGCCACAATCACCACCGGCAGCGTTAGTAACGCCAGAGTCAGCGACGCCCACAGCAAACCAGGTGTCCCGAAGGTGGGATTGGGCAGCGCGCTGGCGAAGAAGAGCTGGTCTATCGTGCCGCCCACCAGCCAGACAAAGAAGCCCAGACCAAATACGCCATAGACGATTGAAGGAACGCCTGCCAGATTGACCACCGCGATGCGCACCAGTTCTGGTCAGCGCATTGCGTCCGGCATATTCATGCAGCCAGATGGCGGCGATGACACCCAGCGGCATCACGACTACCGACATCAGCAGCACCATCAGCACGGTGCCAAAGATCGCCGGGAACGCCCCGGATTCACTCTCGCCTTCAGCGGGTGAATCACTGCGAAACGCCACAGCTGATGCAGAAAATGCAGCGTTTTGCCGGTCAGCGTCATCGCGTTCGGCTTCCAGCTGTCAACGATTTCGGTCAGCGGGATCGCATGTTCGGTGCCATGCACATCCCGCAGGATTAACAGATCGCGCTGACTCTGCTGTTGCAGCGAAGCCAGTGTCCTCGCTCAGCTGATTAACCGGCGCTGCAAAGCGGCCTGATTGGCCTGATATTCTGACTCGGCCTGCAGATCAAAGCGCCCGGCAGCACGGTTTGTGGCCGCCTGCTCATCAAGCTGCTCACGCTGGCTGTTGAGGCGCGCCATATCGACCCGGCGAATCTGATTAGCCTGCCGCACCAGCATCTGCACCTGTCCGAGCCGCTGATGCAGCAGTGCATCGGGATCCTGCGCAGTCAGCTCTTCATTATCCTCACGCAGGCCGACAAACCAGCCGTATGCCTGACCGTGGCTGCGGCGCTGCAGCAACCATGATGTCCGCTGGCTGGCTGACCTGCGCCGCCGTGCGACTGTAAACACCCGGAAATCGGGTGCGTCCCAGTCACGGTTACCGGTTTTAATCAGATAACGATTAACCTGTCCGCCGCTGTTGCCCTGCTCATCTGCCGGGGCCGGAGAAGCGCCGCTGATGTTCCAGGGTTTCACCCAGCAGGCGCGTCTCGGCCCCTTCAGGCTGGCCTAAACGTGTAGAGATCGACGCGCTGCGGCCAGAAAGCGCGCACGCCCTGCCAGGCCAGTAACCCAATCAGCAGCGGTAAAGGCAGCAGGCAGACGGCTACGGCACCGGCGGTTAGCCAGCGCCAGCGATTCGTTCTGTTGCATCGCTTTCATGCCTGCTCCTCGTGCTGGCTGTAGCGCTGGCGCAGCCGCTGACGGATCAGCTCGGCAACCGTGTTGATCACCAGCGTAAACAGCAGCAGCATCAGGGCGCTAAGAAAACAGCACGCGATAATGGGCACTCCCCGCCGCCGCTTCCGGCATCTCAATGGCGATATTGGCGGACAGCGCGCGCAGGCCGCTGAACAGGCCACCTTCACTTTGCGGCGTGTTGCCGGTCGCCATCAGCAAAATCATGGTTTCTCCTACGGCACGCCCCAGACCAATCATCAGGGCGGCAAAAATAACCGGCGGAAGCACCCGGCAGCACGACGCGGGTCAGGGTTTGCCACGGCGTCGCGCCCAGTGCCAGCGAGCCCTGCCCCAGTGCAGCAGGCACGCTGAACAGCGCATCCTCAGAGAGAGTAAAGATCAGCGGTACCAGCGCAAAGCCCATCGCCAGCGCGGCCACCAGCAGATTGCGCTGTTCGTAATGCGGCAGCCAGTCGCCCCGCATCCGGTATCAACAGCGTGGGCAGCCACAAGCGTCAGCAGCGTGACCAGCAGCAACAGCGGCAGCAGAATCAGCACTTCACGACCCGGCTGACGCCAGCGCGGCGGTAAACGCGCGCTGAATACGCCGCCACAGCAGCAGCGTGCCCGCCAGCGTCAGCGGCAGCAGCAGCACACCTACCAGCGCCTGACCAATATGCGGCGCGAGCCAGATCCCGGCAATCAGCCCCACGACCACGCTTGGCAGCGCACCCATCATCTCAATGCCGGTTTGACCCAGCGTCGCAGGCCGGCGCCATAAACCAGGCGGTGTACATCGCCGCCGCCAGCGCCAGCGGTGTGGCAAACAGCAGCGCTAAACTCGCCGCTTTCAGCGTACCCATCACCATCGGCATCAGGCTGAACTTGGCCCTGATAACTGTCACCCGCCGCGGTCGATTGCCAGATCCAGTCCGGTCCGGGGTAATTTTCATACCAGATTTTTTGCCAGAAATTGCGCCAGGTGACGTCCGGCCACGGATTATCAAGCCGCAGGGTCTGCCAGCTTCCCGCCCGTTCAATCAGCAGGCTGTCGCCACGCTGGCGAAAACTGCGCCTGCACAATGCCAGGTTCCAGCTGACGCTGCAGTATCGGGCCATTCTGCTTGCTGGCGAACAGCCGCAACAGCCCCTGTTTGCTGAGCGTCGCAAACACGCGGCGTTGTGATTCCGTCACCAGGATGGTCTCGCCGTCGCTGTTGGCAAGGTACGAATGCGCTGCAGGCGCGGCCCCCTGTTCGCTGGCGATAGCAAACCACTGTGTGACGCCGCTGCCATCCTGGATCAGCAGGCTTCTGCCGCCCACCAGCAGATGCAGACTTTTTGGCCGCTGCGGCAGGGTGTGCGTTTCGCGCAATAGTGCACGGTCATCGTCAAGTTGCCAGACCCGCAGCAGATTGCCTTCGGTGGTGTAGAGCAGATCGCCGGCCGGCGAGAGCGCCAGCAGATCCAGCTGGCGTTGCGGCAGCGGGATAACCGAGGCCTGCGATCGGTGCCAAGCGTCAGCACCCGGAGTCCGGCCTCAGTAAGTGCGGCTATACGCCACTGACCCGCATGGCGCGTCGCCAGCGCATCTTCGTCACTGCGCCATCAGGCAGATGAAAGGTTTATCGCCCAGCGGAAGGAAACGCCACTGCTGGTCGGCGGTTGGCTGCATCAGTGTCAGCGCACCCTGCATATTCAGCAGTAGCGTCTGCTCATCGGCACTCCGCACTATTTCGCCGGGCGGCGGGGTCAGCGCCAGTGCCGGTTCCGCAGGCTGACCATCCAGCGGAATAAAACGCGCCGCACCGCGCTCGCTGATGCGCCAGCCGACCTTCCCCTGATTGCCAATCGCTAATGCTGGCGCACGATCCCAGAGTTTGCTGGCTGGCCGCAATCTGCAGGCCCGGCGCATTAAACAGCGGTAATACCACGCCAATCAGCCAGCAGAAAGAGCAGCAGCATCAATAGCAGGATCGCCACGCCACAGCAGGTGACCAGCCGGCGTGTCAGACGGTCAACGGCACGACGCTTACGATCGCTGAATTGGACCAGGAATGTGGTTTTGCGCTCATGCTGTTCCGCTAGCAGGCCAAAATAAGCCGCTATGTTGCCCGTAGCCGATTGATAAGACAACTCCTGGCGTTGGACAACGCTGCCATACTCTCGCCATAATGTTGGTGATACTGGATCTTCAGTCCTGCAACCGCTAAATGGAGTGAGAATGGGTCAGGTAAAGCTTTATATTGAAAAAGAATTAAGCTGGTTATCCTTTAATGAACGGGTTTTGCAGGAAGCAGCAGACAAAAGCAATCCACTGATTGAGCGGATGCGCTTTCTGGGTATCTACTCCAATAATCTCGACGAATTCTATAAAGTGCGTTTCGCCGACCTCAAACCGCCGCATTCTGATTGGTGAAGAGCAGGGTTCCGCCAGTACGCCACGCCATCTGTTTAAGAAAATTCAGCAGCGGGTAATGAAGTCCGATCAGGAGTTTGATGCGTTATATAACGATCTGCTGCTGGAGATGGCACGTAACCAGATCTTCCTGATCAATGAACGTCAGCTCTCATCCAATCAGCAGGCGTGGCGGCGCCACTATTTCAAGCACGAACTGCGTCAGCATATCTCTCCGATTCTGATCACCCATGAAACGGATCTGACCGAATTCCTTAAAGATGACTACACCTACCTGGCGGTAGAAATTATCCGCGGTGACAATATTCAGTATGCGCTGCTGGAATTCCGTCCGACAAAGTCCCGCGTTTCATCAATTTACCGGCTGAGCCACCGCGCGCCGTAAACCGATGATCCTGCTGGATACATCCTGCGCTACTGCCTGGATGACATTTTAAAGGCTTCTACGACTACGACGCCTCAACGCCTATTCAATGAAAATGACGCGTGACGCCGAGTACGAGCCTGCGTCACGGAGATGGAGTCGAGGCCTGTGGAGCTGATGTCCTCCAGCCTGAAGCAGCGACTGACGGCGAACCGGTGCGTTTCGTCTACCAGCGCGATATGCCCGACACGATGGTGTCGCTGCTGTGCCAACAAGCTTTCCATCTCAAACCTGGACTCCATCCTGCCAGGCGGCCGCTACCACAACTTCAAAGACTTTATCGGCTTCCCTAACGTCGGCAAAAACACCTGGTGAACCGCCCGCTGCCGCAGATTCGCCACATCGGCTTTGATGGTTTCCGCAACGGCTTGATGCAATTCGCAATCGCGACGTGCTGCTCTACTACCCGTACCACACCTTTTGAGCATGTGCTGGAGCTGCTGCGCCAGGCGTCGTTCGACCCCAGCGTGCTGGCGATAAAAATCAACATCTATCGTGTTGCTAAGCATTCCCGCATCATGGATGCGATGATCCATGCCGCCTACAACGGTAAAAAAGTCACGGTGGTGGTGGAGCTGCAGGCGCGCTTTGATAAGAAGCCAATATTTACTGGGCGAAACGCCTGACTGAAGCGGGCGTGCATGTCATTTTCTCCGCACCAGGCCTGAAGATCCACGCCAAGCTGTTCCTGATTTCACGCCGCGAAGGCGAAGAGATTGTGCGCTACGCGCATATCGGTACCGGCAAACTTTACGAGAAAACCGCGCGTCTCTATACGGATTACTCGTTGCTGACCGCGGATGCGCGCATCACCAATGAAGTACGTCGGTGTTCAACTTTATTGAGAATCCCTACCGGCCCGTGACGTTCGATCATCTGATGGTCTCGCCGCAGAACTCGCGCCGCGGATGCTGTATGAGCTAATCGACACCGAAATTGCTAATGCGCAGCAGAATAAGCCCTGCGGCATTACTCTGAAAATCAACAATCTGGTGGACAAAGGTCTGGTTGATCGGCTTTATACAGCCTCCAGCGTAGGGGTGAAGGTCAATCTTCTGGTGCGCGGAATGTGCTCATTAATCCCTGACTTGCCCGGGATCAGTGAAATATTCGTGTCATCAGTATTGTTGACCGTTATCTGGAACACGATCGCGTCTATATTTTTGAGAATGGCGGCGACTAAGAAGGTGTTCCTCTCCTCGCTGACTGGATGACACGTAACATTGATTACCGTATCGAACGTGGCAGTGGCGATTCTCGATTCCCCACATCCGGCAGCGCATACTCGGACATTATTGCTATTCAGTTTGAGTGATACGGTGAAAGCCCGCATCGTCGATAAGAGTTGAGTAACCATTACGTCCAGCGCGGCAATCGTCGTAAAGTGCGGATCGCAGCTGGCCATTTATGATTACATCAAGAAACTGGAACAACCGAATAAATCCTATGCCAATTTCTCATAAAAGTACGCCAAAACCCAGGAGTTTGCGGCGATTGACCTGGGCTCGAACAGTTTCCATATGGTGATTGCGCGGGTTGTCGATGGTGCGATGCAGGTACTGGGCCGCCTTAAGCAGCGCGTCCATCTGGCTGACGGGCTGGATGCCCGGCACAACCTCAGCGAGGAAGCGATGGAGCGAGGGTTAGCCTGCCTGGCCCTGTTCGCCGAGCGCCTGCAGGGGTTCAGTCCGAGCAACGTGACGATTGTCGTTACCCACACGCTGCGCGAGGCGGTCAACGCCGAAACCTTCCTGCAACGTGCGGCCGAGGTGATCCCCTATCCGATCGAGGTGATTTCGGGCCATGAAGAGGCTCGCCTGATCTTTATGGGCGTTTGAACATACCCAGCCGGAGAAAGGCCGCAAGCTGGTGATCGATATCGGCGGCGGCTCCACGAGCTGGTCATTTGGCGAGGATTTTGAAACCGCAACTGGTTGAGAGCCGACGCATGGGTTGCGTCAGTTTCGCCCAGCTCTTTTCCCGAAAGTGAATGAAATCAGCCGTAAACTTCCGTCGCGCCCCGTTTTAGCGGCCGCCGCGCAGCAGCTGGAAACAAGCTGGCGGTGGCAATATCGTCTGCATGGCTGGCAATATGGCGCTGGGCGCGTCAGGCACCATCAAAGCCGCCTGCGTGAGTGCTGCTGGCGATGGATGAAAAAGAGAAGCTGATACTCCTGACGCCTCGAAAAGCTCTATGAACGAGGTGATGAAACACAAATCCTTTGCTGCACTCAGAGCCTGCCGGGTCTGTCGGAGAGCGTAAAAGGCGTGTTTGTACCCGTGCTGGCGATTCTGTGCGGGCTCCGTATGTTCTGCGCTGGCCCTTCGCGAATTGCCCTTACGACGGTTGCGCGCTTGTAGTGAAGGTCGTGCTCGATGAGATGGAGGGCCGTTTCCGCCATCAGGCTATTCGCAGCCGTACGGCACAGAGTCTGGGCGAACCCATTACGCTATCGACAGCAATCAGGCACGACGCTGTTGCTCGACACCACCGAGCAGCTTTATCTGCAGTGGCGCGAGAGCAGAATCAGAAACTGGCGAATCCACAACTGGCCGCACTGCTGAAATGGGCGGGCGATGTGCACGAAGTGGGCCTGACCATCAATCACAGCGGCCTGCAACGCCATTCAGGCCTATATTCTGCAAAACACCAACCTGCCCGGTCTTCATCTAGGATCAGCAGATGCTGCCTGGCGGCGCTGGTCAGATTTTTCCATCGTCAAAGCGATAAAGCTTGATGAGCGCTGCGCGCGTGACGCTGTTCAAGAAAAAGCAGTTTTGTGCCGCTGATCTTCCTGCTTCGCCTGGGTACCCTGTTGAATAATCAGCGACAGGCCACCACGCGTCCGGAGGCGTTAACCCTGAAATGCGATGATGGCCACTGGACGCTGGACCTTCCCGGCGGGCTTACTTCACGCAGAACAACCTGGTTCAGCTCGATCTTGAACGGGAGCAGTTTACTGGAATGACGTTACGGGATGGAAACTGATCCTCGAAGAGAAGCCTGACAACACGGGCGCCTGGCGCCCGTTTAACTGAAATTGATGATATGACACAACCAACAGCACCCATTCAGGCGAAAACTAGTTTGCCGAAACCTATGGGTTTAACGGCGCCCCACTCCGACGTGGTTTGCGGCCCCGCTGCTCCAGCTCAACGTCGGCAAGGCGCTTGACCTTGGCTGTGGGTGGGACGCAATACGCTGTTTCTGAATCAGCACGGTTTTGACGTCACGGCCGTGGGATCATAATCCGCAAAGCCTGGCGCGCCTGCAGGAGATTATTGCGGCAGGAAAATCTCAAGCGGCATTCATACCCGAGCAGCGCGACCTGAACAACACGCGCTTTAATGGCGGCTTCAACTTTGTGCTATCGACTGTGGTGATGATGTTCCTGCAGCCGCAGACTTATTCCGCAGCTGATGCCGACATGCAGGCCCTGTACGTTCAGAGACGTTTTTTAACCTGATCGTGGCGGCGATGAACACGGACGATATGCCCTGCCCGTCTGATTTCTCCTTGCGTTTAAATCAGGCGAGCTCAGCCACTACTACCGCAACTGGCACATCGTGAAGTACAACGATCACCCCGGTCAGTTTGCATCGCACAGATGAAAATGGCAACCGCATCACCTGTCGTTTTGCGACTGCTGCTGGCGCAAAAAGCGAGTTTACTGATTTTTATCTGCTGTTTTTTTTTCAACAGCGATTGATTTCATCAGGCGACTGTGACTAAATAATTGACAGTCGCCCCAGATGGGGTCATTACAGGAACCACCCCGCGTGAAACAGCGCTATTTTCCCCGAAAGACGTCAACAAAAAACCGGCACCATGACCCGCATTGTGCTGCTGATAGTTTTATCATTCTTTTTAGTCGCCTGATTTTTATCCTGCCTGCTGCCTTCGAGCATCATCAGCAACGAAAGCTATTCCTGAACCGGTTGCCATAACATCAGGCGATACGCGATAACGAATAACGAATAACGCCCTTTCGCCTGAAACGCACCTGAAACTTTAAACGTTATCCAGATAACTGGACTCTTTTTTGCATCCCTTTTTCAGGCGAAACGCTACACTTCGTGTGGTGCTTTCAGACTTAAGGGGATCCAATGTGTCTGCCTCTCACTCTCAACGTTTAAGTGAAATACGTCATCGCATTCTGACGCTGCTGCTCAGCGAGCACGATCTGGTTGATGCCCTGCTGGAGAAATCGGGCGATCTCAATCCTGAACAGCAACGTGATAATGCGGCCCAGCGTGACGCGCTGGAACAGGACATTCTGCAACTGCATGCCGTCTGACCTCGCGGATATTCTCGAAGCCCTGCCCGAAGAAGAACGTCAGGCGCTTTGGCGGCTGGTTGCCGAACGAGGCGGCGCGGCCATGTGCTGGTTGAAGCGTCTGAAACGGTCTGGGCCAGCCTCACCGAAGAGATGAGGCGACCGCGATATCCTGGCGCTAGTCCCCCCCAAGCCCCGCTTGTATATCGACGATCAGGTTCTGGCTGGCGCGTATTCTGCCACGTGACCGACCTGGACGGCCGCTGGCAACGTTGAGCCCGCCCCGCTGCGCGCCGCATGCTCGATATGGTGCAGCTTGACCGTGACCGCGTAGGCCGGGTGATGGATTTCAATATCCTGACGGTGCGGAAGATGTCACGCTTGCAACGGTGCAACGGCTTTCTGCGCAAGCGCAAACGCATGCCGGGCGGTACCGATAAACTCTTCATCACCAATAAGATAATCAGCTGCTGGGCGAGCTGCTGCTGACGTGACATCTGCTTAACAAAACCCAAAACCCTGGTGAGCGACGTGGACGAACGCCCCGCCTACACCTTCAAGCTGAACATTAGCTGAAGACGCTGCCAGTGCCTTTGAACGTTTATAAACCTCATTTCAGCGCCGTCACCGACGCCAGGGGCAAGCTGATTGGCGCGTGACCATTGAAGACATCATCGACCTGGTGAATGCCGAAAACGAAAGCAACATTCGTAAAATGGGGGTATCTTCAGGAAAGGGATGTGTTCGCACCGGTGCGTTAATTCGGTACGTAAACGCTGGGCTGTCTGGCGATTAATCTCTGCACTGCCTTTGTCGCCTCCCGGGTTATCGGACTGTTTGAAGGACGATTTCGCAAATCGTGGCGCTGGCCACGCTGATGCCGATCGTCGCGGGTATCGGTCGGCAAATACCGGTAATCAGACCATCACCATGATTGTGCGGGCGCTGGCCTACATCAGGTTTGAACCGGGCAACTTTTCGTTTTTGATCGTCCGCGAGCTTGGCGTGGCGCTGATCAGTGGGCCTGTTTGGGGCGGCATCATGGGCGGCATCACCTGGATGATGTATTTGACAATATGGCGCTGACTGGGCGCCGTTATGATGCGGCTATGGCGCTTACTCTGCTGCTGGCCGCGCTGATGGGCGTGCTGGTGCCGCTGGTCCTGACTAAAATGAATCGCGATCTCCGCCGTCGGCTCCGCGTATTAATCACCGCCTTACTGACACCGGCGGCTTCTTTATTTTCCTGGGGCTGGCGACGATCTTCCTGCTGCCGCACTGATCGTCAGGCTTGCAGACCGTAACGTTGCAGCGACCCGTTAGATTGCGCTTGCCGCGTTACCTGTGCCAGCTCTCGGGTCGCCGCAGGCAGCGTATAGTTACCACGCTGACTCAGCCACTCCAGCACATCCGCTAAGTGCCAGATGGCGGTTTTACCGTCATGCACCGGCAGCGGAAACGGCGGGGCGGTGGCTGAGCATCAGCTTACGCATATTCTGACGCGTCATGCCGATGATCTCCGCAACATCCGTCAATCCCACAAATCGGGTGCGGCTTCCACCAGCGTGGCCCCCGGTATCGCACGCAACACATCCTCTTCTGCCTGCTTCAATACATCCGTTGCAGAGTCAGACTCCCGGGTGAACTCCAGTGCAATTCTGCCGGCATGCCCAGGCCGATTAGCGCATCATCACAGCCTGCCGCTGCCAGCGTTTCCAGCAGTTCATCCACCGGCGCATGCCCTTCCGGCAGGCTGAACCGTAATGTGAAACAATATTCCTATGCTTCTCCTTGTGCTGCATCAGGACTTCAGATAGTGACAGTTGTCGACCACGCGTCGCAGCGCGCGGGCATGCTGATGTGCGTTTTTTTGGTGTGCTCCAGATACAGGTCAGACAAAACTCCCCACATCGGCACATCAACAGATTTTTCGGACAGTACATTTTCCCCAGGCGTGATGGCCTCCCGTGACGACCAGCCAGCCATGGGATTCGGCGTAACGTAACGCCGTTTCGATCTCTTTGTTGGGATGCCGCTTCCTTGCCATGTTTTTCCCTATCCTGACGCCGAATTGATAAGTTGTCAACTGACAACCCGATAAAATTATCTTAGTGCGGCTCAGCATGCGCAGACTTTTTCTCGCAGTAAAACAGTCAGGGTATAAACTGGAAAACGTCCACAAAAAAAGATCAGCGCCAGAAGTCATCTGGCAGCCGAAACGATAATCAACGGAGGCAATATGTTTAAAGCAGAGGATTTTGTTCAGTCGAAAACCGGCGGCCCGAAAATGCAGGTGCTGCGCGTCGAAGGCGACACCTTATGGTGTGCACGCGTTGATGATGCGGCGAGAAAAGAGATCGAAGTGAAAGCAGAGAGCGTCAATCTCTATCACGAAGAGGGTGACTTTGGCGTGTGCTGAGGTGAAACGGCCCCTGACGGGGCCAGACTGTCAGGGCTTATCCTGCTGAAGGTTGTCATTTCCCAGGCCGCCAATAAACGGCAGACGCAGCCGGAACGGTGTGAAATCGACTCCCATGTTCAGACCCAGCAGATTCACTTCAAATCCCTCTTCTGCAACCCAGCGTCACTCCCGCCACACCCAGAATCGACACCTGCACACCGCGCCCGGATGGCGGCAGCCCGACCGGACGCCACAGTGGCCGGTAATCTTTACCCAGCGCGTTAGCGGGCAGATCAAGCCTTAAAAGCGGGTACTTTCGCGGCCAATATGCGCCAGGAAGGTGTTGCTGTTCGGTCCTGGCCAGGCGCGGTAGGTTGTCGGCCACGGATAGGATTTAATGGCGGCTTCAATCTGCGGGATCATCGCTTCTGCTTCCGGTCCGCGATGTTCCACCAGCAGCCGCGGTTTTTGCGCCATACCAGTAGCCATCAGGCAGGTTGGTGTTGCGCCGGACTTTATCGCCGCTGCCCCCAGCTAATCACTTCGTAGCGAGGTAAAACGCGTTTCACCTGCGCGCTTGAAGATGATCCACGGATGCACCGCCACCGCCCCTTTCCAGCCGTAAGTCGGCGCAGCATAGACCTGTACGATAGCCAGGCTATATAAAGCGCGCGGGTCGGGCGCTATCCCGGCCGAATCGCGCCGGGCCGACCACCAGCCGCCCTGCTCTGTGGTATCGCTGTGACGCGTCGCCTGCGCGATGCTGGCTCCCAGCGATAGCAGCAGTACGGCAACAAAAACAGGCTGAACACTTTAAGTGAGAGCATGACAACATTCCTGGTGACGTAAGAATCGCGAAACGCCTGTTCAGCAGACGGTTTCAGTAAGCGGCGGCTTTGGGATACGGACGATCGATGAAAGCGGCGGATAAAAGCGGGACACAACTGACGTCAGTTGCGGGCTTTTACTGCATGGAGGATAGCGTAATTTCCGGCAAGTGAATAATAAAACGCCAGCGGCGAGGTGGGATGCGCTGAAAAGTTAAAACAGCGAGTCTGCGCACGGTCAGAGCAATAAAAAAGCCCGCTGGTTAGCGGGCTTCAGAATTATCAGGGCTTAACTGGCTAAGGCCAGGTTATTCCCACTCAATGACAAATAAACATAAATAACACTTACACAACAACAGGTTAAAAACAATCTACTATCAAATACCATTAAAAATACCATAAAAAGAAAAAGCACATCAGAGCATGAGCAGCATCGTAGCGGACTGTCAAAGAACCCCGAGCCTTAAGGGCTGCGTTGTACTGTTTCCAGTTGGTAGCTCGATAGCGGGACTTGCGGGCTGACTCATGCTGCAAGCCTACCGCTTAAAGGGCAACGATTTATGCAATAATGCCTTTTAAGAAAGATCTAATTGCCAAGGCCCTATGCTACATTTGATTCAAATTGTAAAATATGGAATAGGTGCAGCATGAGTTTCTTCGATAAATTCAGCGCGGACAAGTTGAAAGATGCGGCTGCAGTTGCCAAAAAGAGCTTGGTGACGCAGCGGGCAAAGGCGCAGAGGCGGCAAACCGCCGCGTCACAAATGGTCAAAGACTTTCGATTATCAAGAAGCGCAAGCAACTGCTAAGCGTACTGCGTCAAACATAGCGGACCAGGCGGGCAAAGCTACAACGAAGGCTATCGATACAGTCATGGAACATGACTATGCGGGCACCCGTGACTATCTTGCAGATCAGGCCGTCAAGGCGAGCGATGGCGTTGTGAACATGAAAGACAGTGCCGTCGATGCCGTACAGAGTTTCGACCTGAACGAAACAACAGAAGCCGCTATAAAATTTTCCAAGCAATCAGCAAGCAAGCTCAACCGCATGTTCCGCGATACGCTAGAACTGGATAAGACCACGTTCGACATGGTCAACGACGTTAAAAAGCGTCTACCTACCCCAGCAAGCTCCGTGGACGACATCTACGAGCAATGCCGCAAAGAATCAATTCGACGCGCGATTGCTGCTTTTATGCCAGGAGGCATCCTAGATGAAAAAGTGCTGCTAAATATGGCAAGCTGACTGACGACTACGATACTTATCGACACGATAACATGGCACGTTTGGTGACTACTCCCATGCAAAGCCCTCTGATAAAACGCCGAACGGCACAGTTTTCCGGAATGACTACAACCCGGATGAACCTTTGGTCTATGAACGAGATAAGGCTACTATTGTCTCGGTCGATCACATCACCTCAAGAAAAGAAATCTTCTCTTCTCAGCTGTTGAAAATGGGCCTGACCGATGAACAGTTGGGTAAGGTCGGAACGACCCCGGCAATCTGAAGTACATTCACCGAAGCATCAACAGCCAAAAGGGTGAGGCTGACCTGTATGACTGGCTGTCCACGAATTCCAAGCCCACATCCTACCGATGACGGTAAGTTGATCGTGACGATTCAAGGGATCAGGTAAAGAGCATGTCATCGACAAAAGGCGGTCGATAAAATTTATGCAGAGAGTAAGCAGGTTATCCGCTCTGCAAAAATCCAAGCAGTTAAAGAGATCGGTACCACTGTTGCCCTCACTGGCGCGACCATGGCCGCACAACAGGTCGTGGGCCTGATTGTGGTGGAGACCATTGACGTGTTCCTGGACGAACTGAAACGCATGAAGTTTGTCTCCGAAGAAGGAATTGTTGAGGAGATGAAGCTCAGCAAGAATCGCCTGAGCGCTGAACTCGCCAAGCGTTTTGAAGAACGTCAAATTTGGTCGCGTGCGAAATCGCTGGGTATCGAGGCTGGCGTAGCAGGCGCCTTGAGCGTGATACCTCAGATTCTCATTTCTTTGGTATTGAAGATGCCTTCATTTGTCTATGCGCTGATTCGTGAGATGCACCCTCAGCGTCGTGCGTGCAATCCGTATCGTTACCAGCAATGAGCCAGAAAAACTGGTGGCCTTGCAAGTCGTGATTATGGGTGCGGCATCGGCTGTTGTCGGCATCTACGCCCAACGGGTTATTAGCCAAGGCATTGCCGCAGTGCCATTACTGAATAAATTCAACTCACAAGTCTCCTCGGTCCTGTCAGGGGTGATTGTCACCGCTGTCCCCTTGGCCGCGATTTACACGTTCGAGCAAAACAAATCAAAGTTGGTGCTAAAATTGGTCGGTCCCAAATAGCAGAGAGCCACTATGCAAAACAAAAAGGGCCCGCCAACAACTGGCGGGCCTTTTTGTAATCTGAGAGCTCTATGCTGCGGGCATGATGAGTTTGAATATGCCAGCCTCAAGCTGCGCAGCTTCGGATTGGACCATTCGCAGACATTCGTCTGCGAATGGTCCAATCCGATAGAGTTAGAGAGATGTATTCCTGTGTCGTCCAGGAAAACCGACCGTACTAACTGACGATTGTGTCTAATACTAGAGACAGATCAATCAGTCTCACAACGATCCCCTAAAGGATTTTTACCATTCTAATCTTTTGAACAATTCCCTTGATGCAGAAATGTTCAACAAAGTATAATTACTGGACGTGTAAAAATATTGATATGCTATGGATAAAAATGAATATTGGATTAACTGAAATATTATCATTTGCTGCATTAATTGTATCGGCATTCAGTATGCTGTATGCAAAAAAGCAAAGTGATTTTGCAAAGAGAATCATTTTAATGACTATCGTTCTCATTTATCTCAATCTCATTTGACATATAGAAAAGCACTACTTAAAACACAAAACATACATAAAAATGATCTTCTTGAATTGAGTAGAGTAGCTGGGGAAACATTAGTAAAAATAGTTAACCATTTCGCCCGATATGACACCAATCAACAGCGAGAGATATCTAAGGCATTTACTTGCATGAAAGTTCAGAAATGGGTTTTCCGTACATTCCAAGGGCAACTTGCCTGGCAAACTTCAGAAAACATATCACATAGATTTTACCAAATATCTTTTATTGAGGATCATCTCAATCCAGTTAAAAAATATATTTGGAGATTGTTCGTTCAACAAAAAAATAAATTTAAAGGATCAGTTAGAACCAAATACATACCTAGAGGCGGATTTAGTGCATGACACTTATTTTTGCAATCTGGTTTAGAGATGAAAGCAAGACTTGAATCAATCTAAACTACAAGAGTTGATGAGCAACGTTCAAAAGAAATGATTAACTTCAATAGTTGTACAACAATCTAAAAGCCAACCTTACATAAGCGCAATTACCTTGACGATTTAATCTTTCAGGGAAATAAGAGCAGACTTCCAACGAGAGAATCCCAAAACTGTATCCTGAAATGAAAAAGAACAAAAACACATTGAGAACATTAGGTTAGTCAACATGCCCTGAGTGTTAGATAAGTCTTTTAGTGGAAGCTTAATTTCTCAATATCCAAAAGTATCCATTATGTGCTCTCCTTCATGCAATACAATGTTTATATTCATGGGGCTGGGACTATGATAATAAAGTACTCCTAATTTGATACGGGGAATTTAAATCTTTCATATTATTAAAAGAACACCAATAGATAAAATTTATTGGTATTCTTTTATCAAGTCAGGCAATTAAAAAATCACCCCCTTATTCCCACTCGATTGATCAATGCCACCTTAAAACACTATAAATCAATAGGTTTGAATTTTCTTTGCATGTCGATACCCACACAAAATACCATGGTAAGAAACCTGGGAGCTGTACTGTTCGCGTCGCCCGACGCAAAACGCTTTTAGACTGACTACTTGCACTCCACAAGGGGTATTCGTCCAAAGCGGTTATTCAAAGAAGTCAACGCCCCGGGTAGGATCTTCCGCTTGCTTCCACCAGACTTACATCATCACGAAGCAATGTCACCATCTCTTCATGATGTGCTGTTATCTGCTGATCGTCCCAGCTTGTATTTCGAGTGATTTCCGCCATTCTTTTGAGCTTGGGACTTTGAAGTTCAATCGTATCCTTGAAGTTTTCGGCCTTCGCTCTGGGAAGGCTATTGCTGAATTTTGAATTCGCGCTGACGCTTACGAGCGCGAGGTTGCCAAGCAGGTTAAGGCTAGAACCTGAAACAACCGCGCCCGACTGTTCTCTATCCGGATGCTGTGGATAAAAGTGCTCAATGGAATTTCTGAACTGAAATTTGAAATCTCGTTTTGAGGAATCGCTCAACAGAAGATAGTCGAGATACGAAAAGACGATACGGCTGATACCTAACCCTTGTGGTTGCTGATCTTCCTCAAAGGGGATGTCTCTTTGACCTTGCTGCGGGCATACCCCTTCAACAAATCGGCAAGATCCGCATGTTTCGCGTCTTGAGGGGCTTTAACGGATAGCCAGCGAAGAACTTTGGTAATCCAGTGCATCGTTCGCGGAGAAGTGTAGGTAATCCGAAGCATGGACTGAAGCAGCAACACATCTCGTGTATGTGGGTCAGCACCGCCGTCCTCCTCTAAGTTTCCATTGCTGGCCGAGAAAACATGGATGTACGTCGGGGTTGGCTTCTTGTCCGCGCCGCCTTTCTTCAATCGCTGGAGAGACCAATCGCCATCGTCACCGATGTTCGCCGTGAATTGACGCTTCAAGATGAAGCCATCGAAGAGGTTGCGGCACTTGAGAAGCATGAATGCCAAAGCTACGCACCCAATCGGCTTTAGCATCGGGTATATTATTTACGGCGTCGTCAATGACTTGATGAGGCGCTGTTCGTCAAGCTGGCCTTCGTCTTCGACCTCATCGCCTTTCATGATTCTTAGCACGTTGTAGCAGAAGGCCGGAAACTCAATAGTCGAACGGAAACCGCTCGGTTGCCTTCGTCTTCAGTGGAATTTGACTCGAATCTCTTTAGCGTATTTTGACAACGCCTCATCCAAGGACAACGATACCCCTTCGGAGGATTGCCTTGATGTATTGATGCCGGATTGCGGACGACTTTCCATTAGCGACGCGAAGCTGGTCACCTCCAACCAGGACCATTCATCGCCAAATACTTTGTTTCGCAAACTGGTGTCACCACGGGTCAGAGACATCTGACATAAGAATCCATGTCAGCACAGGCATTCCAAACCCACGCGAAGCATTCGCGTTCATATTGATTGGGCAGCTTGCTCATCAGGCGAGCCTTAACAATATCAACCTGCTTGAGTTGCTGCCCACGAGTGTTCATGATCTCGAAGTAGCGATTGAGGTCGGTATTGGGTGGCAGCGAGGCACGGACGACAGTCACTTCGTTAGCAAGAAATCGGAGAATTTTCGCGTGAGCGATTAAGAGCTTCATTTTGTTTGAAGAACTGATTGATGATGCTGTAGCCTTCATGGATGCCAGCATCTGCATTACTCGTGGAGCCCTGCGGTCGGACGTGCTCCTTAGCCGCCTCCTGTGCTACTCGCCCGCAGGGCTTCCGTTGCCCGTGCTCGCGACTCATATTGCAAGTGGCCTGCATGGCCAACCGACGGCTTCTCACCCTCACCATCTTGCTCCAGGAATGTCAGAAGCAGATAGAGAGTTGTCAGTCGTTGTTGTCCATCTATGACCTCGAACTCGTCCTCTCTACCCCGCTTGATTACAACAAGGTTCCCAAGAAAATAGTCGTCCTGACCCCCAACCACCGAGTCTTGAATATCGCTGATAAGTTGCTCAATCTGTTCGGCCCGCCAAGCATAGTTCCGTTGATAAACAGGAATCAGATAATTGTCCGTGAATAGCGTGCCTACTGTTAGCAGTTCGGGTTTCAACTCCTTCTTGCTCATTGCAGCCCCTTGATAAAAGCAACGAGTTTCCTTTTCGTGGTTTATCGTTGTATGGCTGACTTGCTATTGAAGTTTGCGGACAACACTTCCAGTCATCGCGTTGCGTAGCAAAACAAAAGGCGATTTATTTGCATCGTTTTTACCTCGCGCTCGGTTGTCAGCAGATACAAATTGCACACGAAGTAACTCGACCCGTAAGGCATATGCCCATGCGAATAACCTATTTCGCACTTCATCTAAATCTTCATCGCCAAACTTGTTTGTATAGCAAAGCAGCGCGGCAATGAACAATTCGTACACGTAGCGGTAGCGACTTTGAGATGGGCCAAAGTTTTTGAAACCTCTGTCGATAACCTCTTTCTCCAGTATCTTCAATTCGTCAAGCATGAATGTCACCATCTCGAAAAATGAGCGCCCAGCGATTATCGGGGCATCAAGCTGAAAGCGGCTGCGCCCGGCATTTCGTGCATCATGTGTAGAGGACACCGCCCATGCACTTAGAAGTGGCATAGCGGCTTGTGCTGCAGGTGATATCGCAGATTTGGCGAAAATGATCTGTTGGATCGTGATGAAATTCCCTTGAACATGCCGATTGTCCCGAAATAGCAAATTCGAGCGAGTTTTCGCCTCGTGACCACTTGGATATCCGGTATAAAAAAGTAGAAAAAAGCCTGTCCAGATCCTCATCTTTTACGGCTTCCCAAGCCTCAACGACAGCCACTTTCATAGCAGCGGACTCATCGTGCATTTCGCGCAGGTGGTGTGCTTTGAGCAAGTCGTGAGGGGCAAAGCGGTTTGCCGCGATAGTTCTGGGAATCAAAGACACGAAATGCCTCATCAATATCGTCCGTCACAATACGCACCAACTGACATTTGTGACAGATAAAATCCAAAAATTCTTTTTTATCTTCCAACTGCCGACAGCGCCTTTGAAGCTCCATCCAAACCAGGGAGACAGGGGTTTCGCTGTTACCAGACACCGAAATCTGATGATTTATCGGATCTAAGGCCGCAAGAATCATTCGCAAAGCAGCAGACGTTGCTGTCCGTCGACTACATTGAGATACTCACCATCATCGTGAAGAATGATTGCACCCAAAACATAGGGAATATCTTTTCGTTCGGTATCTTGAAGAGCTTCGCTGAGATCATCCACCAGTTGTAGAGCGGTCGATACTTCCCAACTGTATGGGCGTTGATAGTTCGGTATCCGAAGGCCTTGCTTGAGTAGTTCATCCACAGTGACTGCACTAACACCGTCCTCTCCGTTAATCGCCATTGCTATGTCCCGTCATTGAACATTTTCTATTTTCTCAGCGTGTTTTCCGCAACTTTATTCACTCATATGGAGACTTCGATTCCGAGCGGCGGCTGTCTTGTTCACAATTTCGATCACGAGGTTGCTCCTCTGGCGCATATTTACGATCTGGAGGCTTGGGTCGAGAGGAGCGGTTCTGAGACCAAAAGCGGGCATCGATGACATCAGCACAGCGCTGCAATGCACCCGGTTGTCGATACCATGGCATTTGCTGATACGGTCACATGGTATTTGCTATATCTTTGATTCAGCGTCGGCCTATACCTTGAAAATGCCATTGATAATGCAGTCAATATCATCAATGGCACTCACTAAATCAAATAAAAAAATAGGTTAAATAATAGCCTCACTCCCACTCAATCGTCGCTGGTGGCTTACCGCTGATGTCATACACCACGCGGGAGATGCCGTCGACTTCATTGATGATGCGGTTAGAGACACGGCCCAGGAAATCATACGGCAGGTGCGCCCAGTGTGCGGTCATAAAGTCGATGGTTTCCACCGCACGCAGCGAGACAACCCAGTCATATTTACGGCCATCGCCCATCACGCCGACTGAACGTACCGGCAGGAAGACGGTGAAGGCCTGGCTGACTTTGTTATAGAGATCCGCTTTATGCAGCTCTTCATGAAGATGGCATCGGCACGGCGCAGCAGGTCGCAATACTCTTTCTTCACTTCGCCCAGCACGCGCACGCCCAGACCTGGACCCGGGAACGGATGGCGGTAGAGCATGTCGTAAGGCAGGCCCAGCTCCAGACCAATCTACGCACTTCATCTTTGAACAGCTCACGCAGCGGCTCAACCAGACCCATCTTCATCTCTTTCGGCAGGCCGCCGACGTTGTGATGCGATTTGATGACGTGCGCCTTACCGGTTGCAGAGGCCGCAGACTCAATAACATCCGGATAGATGGTGCCCTGTGCCAGCCACTTAACGTCCTGCAGCTTCAGCGCTTCTTCGTCGAAGACTTCCACAAAGACGCGACCGATAATTTTACGTTTCGCTTCCGGCTCATTCTCACCTGCCAGCGCGTCGAGGAAGCGCGCTTCGCCTTCAACGTGAATAATGTTGAGGCCGAAGTGGTCGCCAAACATATCCATAACCTGTTGTGCTTCGTTCAGGCGCAGCAGCCCGTTATCTACGAACACGCAGGTCAGACGGTCGCCAATGGCGCGATGCAGCAGCATTGCCGTCACGGAGGAGTCAACACCACCAGACAGGCCGAGGATCACTTTGTCGTTGCCGACCTGCACACGCAGGCGTTCAACCGCATCTTCAATGATTTTGGCTGGCGTCCACAGGGCTTCACATTCACAGATGTCGATAACGAAGCGCTCAAGCATCCGCAGGACCCTGGCGGGTATGGGTCACTTCCGGGTGGAACTGCACGCCGTAGAAA
This sequence comes from Hyles vespertilio, assembly GCA_009982885.2. Classification (NCBI taxonomy): domain Eukaryota; kingdom Metazoa; phylum Arthropoda; class Insecta; order Lepidoptera; family Sphingidae; genus Hyles; species Hyles vespertilio. The sequence goes on along the minus strand of WUWR02000290.1, from coordinate 9,847 downwards.
CGCTTCTCTTCGTTAGCCATGATGGCGAACGGACAGGTTTCTGTGCTGGCAACGGTCACGAAGTCAGCCGGGATCGCCGTGACTTTGTCGCCGTGGCTCATCCAGACATCCAGCAGCGGTTTGCCAGCGGCGCTGATCGCATCTTCAATATCGCGAACCAGGGCGCTTGGCGTCGTCACTTCAACCTGCGCATAACCAAACTCGCGCTCGGTTGAGCCAGCAACGGTGCCGCCCAGCTGCATCGCCATCGTCTGCATACCGTAGCAGACACCCAGCACCGGCACGCCAGCGCTGAAGACATATTCAGGGCGCACGCGGGCTGTTCAGTTCGGTGGTGCTTTCCGGGCCACCGGAAAGGATGATGCCGCTTGGATTGAACTGGCGAATCTGCTCTTCGGTGACATCCCATGCCCAGAGTTCACAGTAAACGCCCAGCTCGCGCACGCGACGTGCAACCAGCTGAGTATATTGTGAGCCGAAATCGAGAATCAGAATGCGATGCTTATGGATATTTTCCGTCGTCATTGAGGGTTTTCCAGAACGGTGACTTGAACAATAAAAGCGCCCGGCTGAAGCCGGGCGGGAAATCGGGATTATGAACCCATGCGGTAGTTCGGTGACTCTTTGGTGATGGTCACATCATGCACGTGGCTCTCATTGATGCCGGCGCCGCTGATGCGGACAAACTCCGCCTTAGTGCGCAGGTCATCAATGGTCGGGCAACCGGTCAGGCCCATGCACGAGCGCAGGCCGCCCATCTGCTGATGCACGATCTCTTTCAGACGGCCTTTATAGGCCACGCGACCTTCGATACCTTCCGGCACCAGTTTGTCAGCGGCGTTATCGGTCTGGAAGTAGCGGTCAGAAGAGCCTTTAGACATCGCGCCCAGTGAACCCATACCGCGATAGGATTTGAACGAACGGCCCTGATAAAGTTCGATCTCGCCCGGTGACTCTTCGGTCCCCGCCAGCATCGAACCGACCATGACACAGGACGCACCGGCGGCGATCGCTTTCGCGATGTCACCGGAGAAACGGATACCGCCATCGGCAATCACCGGAATACCGGTGCCTTCCAGCGCGGTGACTGCGTCAGAGACGGCAGTGATCTGCGGAACGCCCACGCCGGTCACGATACGGGTAGTACAGATAGAGCCCGGGCCGATACCCACTTTAACGGCGCTGACGCCTGCCGCAACCAGCGCCAGTGCGCCGGCACCGGTGGCTACGTTGCCGCCGACGATTTCAAGGTCCGGGTATTTGGCACGGGTTTCACGGATACGTGACAGCACGCCTTCAGAATGGCCGTGTGAAGAGTCAATCAGCAGCACGTCAACGCCCGCTGCAACCAGCGCATCGATACGCTCTTCGTTACCTGCACCTGCGCCAACTGCCGCACCGACACGCAGACGGCCCTGCTCATCTTTACAGGCGTTAGGTTTACGTTCGGCTTTCTGGAAATCTTTAACGGTGATCATGCCCAGCAGATGGAAGCTGTCATCCACCACCAGCGCTTTCTCAACGCGCTTTTCATGCATTTTGTGCAGCACGACATCACGGGCTTCGCCCTCTTTTACCGTCACCAGACGATCTTTCGGGGTCATGACTGCAGAGACAGGCTGTGAAAGGTCAGTGACAAAGCGCACGTCACGACCGGTGATAATACCCACCAGTTCGTTGTCGCGGTTAACCACCGGATAGCCCGCAAAGCCGTTGCGCTCGGTCAGCGCTTTGACGTCAGCCAGTGGGGTGGTTGGCAGGACGGTCTGTGGTTCAGTCACCACGCCGCTTTCATGTTTCTTCACCTTGCGCACTTCGTCCGCCTGGCGTTCGATTGACATATTTTTATGGATGAAGCCAAGGCCGCCTTCCTGTGCCAGCGCAATCGCCAGACCCGACTCGGTCACGGTGTCCAGGCAGCGGAGAGCATAGGAATATTTAAACGGATATTTTTGGTCAGCTGAGTGCTGAGATCGGCCGTATTCGGCAGGACGGTGGAGTGTGCAGGGACGAGCAGAACGTCGTCAAAAGTGAGTGCTTCTTTAGCGATTCTTAACATGGCAATACTCCACCTCGGGTGATTGAGAATAGATAAAATATTGCCGCGGCATTATACAGGCCGTAATCGATTGCCTCCAGCATTATTTACGAAAAACTCTTGATCCGCACTGGCAGCCCTGTAGTATCGATGAATTACCTGCTGATTTGGAATTTGATCTTCGTCACATGTCGCTGCCACCCATCGCCAATATTTTTACCGTCAGCCGTCTCAATACGACAGTGCGTCAGCTGCTGGAGAAAGAGATGGGCCTGGTCCTGGATCAGCGCCGAGATCTCCAACTTCACGCAACCGGCATCCGGTCACTGGTACTTCACGCTGAAAGATGATGGCGCTCAGGTTCGCTGTGCTATGTTCCGCAACAGTAACCGACGCGTCACCTTTCGTCCGCAGCATGGTCAGCAGGTGCTGGTGCGCGCCAACATCACTCTCTATGAGCCACGCGGTGACTATCAGCTGATTGCCGAAAGTATGCATCCGGCGGGTGAAGGCTTGCTGCAGCAGCAGTTTGAACTACTGAAAGCAAAACTGGCCACCGAAGGACTGTTTGATCCGCAGCATAAGCAACCGCTGCCGGAACCGGCGCGTCAAGTCGGGGTAATCACCTCTTCCACCGGCGCGGCGCTGCACGATGTGTTTACGCGTGCTGCATCGCCGTGATCCCTCCCTGCCCGTGGTCATCTACCCGACCGTGGTTCAGGGGCGTCGATGCGCCAGCGGCTATCGTCCGCGCAATTGAAATCGCCAACCTGCGCAACGAGTGCGACGTCTTAATTGTCGGACGCGGCGGCGGTTCGCTGGAAGATTTGTGGGGCTTTAACGATGAACGCGTGGCGCGCGCCATTTTTGCCAGCCGCATTCCCATCGTCAGCGCGGTGGGTCATGAAACCGATGTCACCATTGCCGACTTCGTTGCCGATTTACGCCGCGCCCACCCCTTCCGCCGCGGCTGAAATTGTCAGCCGTAACCAGCTGGAGTTGCTGCGTCAGTTGCAGTCACAGCAACAGCGGCTGGAGATGGCGATGGATTACTACCTGGCACGTCAGCAGCGGCTTTACCTCCCGCCTTGAACATCGTCTGCAAACAGCAGCATCCGCAGCTGCGTCTGGCCCGTCAGCAGACCGCCCTGTTCCGCCTGCAGCAGCGACTGGAGAAGCGGATGGCAAAACCCGCCTGCGTCAGGCCACGCGTCAGCAGGATCGCCTGTCGCATCGACTCAATGCCCAGCAGCCTCAGCAGCGGCTGTTCGATGCGCAAAAAACAGCTGCAAAGCTGGCACTACCGCCTGCAGCAGAGCAGACAAAAACAGCTGAGCACCAGCAAACAGCACTTGTGTCAGTTGGTGGCGCAGCTGGAAGGCGTCAGCCCGCTGGCGACGCTGGCGCGCGGTTTTAGCGTGACCACCGACACCGCCGGACAGGTGGTGAAGAAAAACCGCACAGCTCCAGAGCGGCGACCTGCTCCGTACCCGTCTTGATGATGGCTTGGGTTGAAAGCCAGGTGACGCAGTTACTGCCTGAGAAAAAGCGCCGCCGCAAAACCGCCTCCTGACTCTGCCCGTCAGCTCACACTTTTACACTTAACGCTGGCCTTACTAATGAGGTCTAACCAGCCTGACGGGTCTATACTTTCTGGCACATTCCCTGTCGCCAGGGCGTTTCAGATGGCTTGCCAACGTGTTGCCTCAGAAAAGCGCCGCCGCAAAACCGCCTCCTGACTCTGCCCGTCAGCTCACACTTTTACACTTAACGCTGGCCTGACTAATGAGGTTTAACCAGCCTGAAGGGTCTATACTTTCTGGCACATTCCCTGTCGCCAGGGCGTTTCAGATGGCTTGCCAACGTTGTTGCCTCAGAAAAGCGCCGCCGCAAAACCGCCTCCTGACTCTGCTCGTCAGCTCACACTTTTACACTTAACGCTGGCCTTACTAATGAGGTCTAACCAGCCTGACGGGTCTATACTTTTCTGGCACATTCCCTGTCGCCAAGGAGTTTCAGATGGCTTATTGCGTTATTCCTCCCTATATCCTTCGCAAAATCATCGCGCACGGTTCCGGCCACCAGCAGAGCAGGCGCGTCGCACCCTGACACACGTCCAGCACCTGATGGCGGAACACTGGCAAAAGCAGCCGGTGGCAAAAAACCGCGGCAGGCGGCCACGTGGATCGTGTGAAATTTATGATGCGCAAAGTCAGCAGACCCTGCCAGGTAAGTTGATTCGTCAGGAGGGCCAGCCCGGCAATGACGACGTGGCGGCTGAGGAAGCCTGGAACTATCTTGGCGTAACCTATGACTTCGTCTGGCAGGCTTATCAGCGTAATTCGCTGGATAATCAGGGGCTGAAATTGCTCGGTACCGTGCACTACGGTGACAAATACCAGAACGCCTTCTGGAACGGTCCAGCAAATGGTATTTGGTGATGGTGACGGCGAAATCTTTAATCGCTTCACCATTGCGATTGACGTTGTGGGCGCACGAAACTGGCGCATGGCGTGACGGAAAATGAAGCCGGCTTGATTCTACTTCGAGCAGGCTGGGGCACTGAACGAGTCGCTGTCAGATGTGTTTGGCTCGCTGGTGAAGCAGTTCAGTAAAAAACAGCGCGCCGGTGAGGCGGACTGGATTATTGGCGAAGGCCTGCTGGCAAGCGGCATCAATGGCGTGGTCTGCGATCGATGTCTGAACCTGGCTCGGCCTATGATGACCCGATGCTGGGCAAAGATCCGCAACCGGCACACATGGATCACTACGTGAAAACACGCGAAGATATGGCGGGGTTCATATCAACTCCGGCATCCCTAACCGGGCTTTTTATCTGGCAGCAACAGCGCTGGGTGGTTATGCGTGGGAACAGGCGGGATATGCCTGGTACGACACGGTGTGTGACGACGAACTGCCACAGGATGCTGACTTTAAGACCTTTGGCCCGCTTCAAGACCGTTCAGCATGGTAAAAAACGGTTCAACGAATCGGTCGGCAGTGCCATTGAACAGGCGTGGAAGGAGGTGTGGCGTGCTATGAGTGACCCTGCCCGAACTCACTGATGACGCCACCGATCATCGTCGCGCGTGAAGGCGGCATGGCCTTTATTCCGGGGCTACGCGCCGAACGACGCTTTATGCTGGCGATCTGCCGCCGCCAGAAAGAGAGCGCGTCTGCCATGCGCTGCAGCAGGCGATGCCGCTGGGCGAACCGGAGGAGAAAGCCGCGCAGGTGTGCAGTGGCGACAGCGCTATTTTCGCATCCAGATTCAGTATGCAACCACCGCGAGGTTGGGACGATAGTGCTTGTTGATTCCGGAACAGGTGGCGCCACCTGAGTTGCAGGCGCTGTGGCGCGGACGGTAAATAAGCAGAAAAAAAGCCGACAATGTCGGCCCTTTTCCTTAAGCGTTGTTACTTGCTGTCTGGCAGCGCGTAGCAATTACATAATCACCACGGTCCGGTGACTGACGTGCGCCACCTGCCGAGATCAGGATGTACTGCTTACCATCTTTCGGTGAGACGTAGCTCATCGGGCACCCTGACTGCCCACCGCAGACGTGCTTTCCACACCTCTTTCCCGGTTGAAGATCAAAGGCGCGGCAGATAGTAATCCTGCGTACCCGCGATGAACACCATGGCCGCCCTGCGTGGCCAGCGTACCGCCCAGCGTTGGCATGCCAACCGGCATTTCACGCGCATCTTGATACCGAATGGTCCGGTACCTGCACCGTGCCGACCGCACCTGCCAGACGATTTTCTGCGTTTTCATGTCATCGCCGACAGCGTACCAAATGGCGGTTTCTGACATGGGATACCCAGCGGTGACATAAAGCGATTTTTATTCACAGCATATGGCGTGCCTTTCAGCGGAACGGCACCCATACCGGTGTTGATCGCTTCGCCGCCGTTGCTGCCGCGCGCAATATTGCTGGTATCAGCCGGGATCATCTGAACCCACAGACCCAGACGCATATCATTGACGAACAACAGGTGGTTGTTCGGATCGACCGACATGCTGCCCAGTTCATACCGCCCCAGCGAACCCTGGAAGCTCAGAGACCTTGTCGGTGTCCGGCACGGTGAACAGGCCATCATAGCGCATGGATTTGAAGCCGATGCGGCAGGCCAGCTGAGCAAACGGCGTGGCACCCCACATGTCAGACTCTTTCAGCGTCTGATTGCCAATCTGCGGCATCCGGTCGAGTGTGGCTGCGTTTTAGTGTACTGCTCGTTCGGGATATGACCCTGGCGGCATCGCAGTTCTTCGACTTTGGTCAGCGGCTTGCCGGTCAGACGGTCAAGTACGAAGATCATGCCGGTTTTGCCGCCAATCACTACCGCAGGTGTGGTAAGTGCCATCTTTTTGCGGGAAGTCGATCAGGCTTGGGCTGCATCGGCAGGTCAAAGTCCCACAGATCGTTATGCACGGTCTGATAAACCCACTTCTCTTTACCGGTCGTGGCATCCAGCGCCAGAACCGATGCGCCATATTTGTGATCCAGCTCAGTGCGGTTCGCACCCCAGAGGTCTACCGACGAACGCCCATTGGAATGAACACGGTGTTCATTGCCGGTCGATAGACATTGGCGCCCATGAGTTCGCGTACTGCGGGTATAATCTTTACCCGGCATCAATATCGCATTCGGGTCACATTGCCTGGGTCAAACGCCCAGCGCATCTGGCCGGTGATAACGTCAAGCCACGCAACACGCCACCCGGCATATCCGTCTGTACGTTATCCGCTACGCGACCGCCGACCACCACAGTGGTACCAGCCAGGGTTGGCGCTGAGGTCAGCTGATATTGCGGATCCGGTGCCTTGCCCATGCCCGCTTTGAGATCACGATGCCGTGCTCGCCAAAGTTTTCACAGAACTCACCGTTGTCAGCATTGATCGCAATCAGACGCGCGTCGATGGGGTTCATCAAATACGACGCTGACAGCTGTCACCGGCTGGCAACACTGCGGCAGTCCACATGAAGACCCCGGCTTATCTGGCTGCTGCAGCTGGTTTTGTGGCGTGCAAAGTAAGCCCAAACCACGGCAGCGCGGCCATACTTCCGCTTTGGCATGATTTCACGTTTTCCAGATCTGCTTACGCTGTTGGCTTCAACGGCGATGACGTTGTTGTGCGGGTGTGCAGAGATAAAGGGTAATGCCAATCTGCCAACGGTGTCTGCTGATCTTCTGCGCCGTTGCCGGTCGGCTGACAGTGGTATCACCGGTGCGGAAAATCCCGCCACCTGCAGATCTTTCACGTTGTCGCGGTAATTTGATCCAGCGCCACAAAGCGGCGGCCCCCGGGCCCTGGGCGGGAGTATACCGTAGTTATCCCAGTCTTTCTGCTGTTTCGCTTTAATCTACCGGGATAGCGGCAGCTCTTCGCCCGTGGCCTGCAACGGTAGGATGTGGCTGGAACATCTGCACCAGCGTAAACACCATGCCTGCCGCCATCAGCGCAGAGAACGCATAAGAGGGTTTTGCCAGTGAGTGCCTACCTTCATTCTTACGCAGTGAAGGCCAGATCAGGAAGGCAAGCAGCATCAGTCCGCAGCAGCCCATCAGCGTGATATCCAGCGTCCCAGAATTCCAGGCCCGCGTCGAACACAGCGACCGATCAGGGGCCGACAAAGACAGCAGAACATAACAACGCCGAGGATTTGCGACGGAAGAACTGAATTGCGGAGAGTACAGTGACGATACCCGCAATTAAAAAGTACCCGCTGCCACCAAGTGCAACCATTTGCCGCCGCCAATTGCAAAAAACAGACCGTGGCAAGCAGCACCAGCCCGAGCAGCAACGGATGCTATTCCCAGCCCCTTTCCGGGGAGCGGGAGGATGGTTTCAGCCATAATCTTACTCTCCTGAGAAACAAGCGCCCGGACAGATGCCTCCGGACTCCGGCGCGATAAGTCAGTCCTGCGCCAGGCACCGCTCGGTGTCAAATCGAATATAAACATACCCCGCGGCCGGAGATCGATGGCCGGAAGAACACGGATGTGGCTGGCCCCTCCCACGACGCGGCAGGAGTGTACCACCTGGTACATTACAGAGTGAACATCTACAACTCATTGTTTACCGGCGCAATACATTTTTTGCTACAAAATGAGCCAGTCGTTGCTCTGAATTCTCAGACTTTTTAAGCGTAGCTGAAAGCGGCGTCAGTGACCTGGGCGGCTGGAAAAGGACGCGCTTGCGGGAGATAAGGCCATGGTCCGTTCGCGGCAAAAATAGGTCCACCCGCGCCGCAGGCTTTGAGCACCCTCAACGGCTGATGACACGCCGGACAGCAGGTTGTGCGGGTATGCGTAACCGCAGGTATTACAGATAATTCACCGTCCCTGAGCGCGCTAGCGGTGCTGACATTTTTCGCACATAATAGTCATTATTTTCCTCCCTGCTCCGGTTTATTCGAAGCAAAAAAAGAAGGGCCAGATGCCCCTATTCTTAACGCTTGTTCTTTTTACATAATGCGGCCAGCAAACGCTTACGTTTACGAGCTGCTGCGTTGGTGTCAGCAGATTACGTTTGCCTTCATAAGGGTTATCACCCTCTTTGAACTGAATACGAATTGGCCGTTCCCATCACGTTGAGTGATTTACGGAAATAGTTCATCGGTGCGGTTGGTAAGAATCTGGCAGATCCTTAACCTGATTAACCGTGGATTACCACGATAGGCGGGTTATAGCCCCCCGCGTGCGCGTATTTGAGCTTAACGCGACGACTGCGTACCAGCGGTGGCTGTGATCGTCCGCCGCCACTGTTCATGATACGGGTCAGCAGCGAGGTGTTTACACACCCTCGTCGAACAGTCATAGGCTTCAGTGATCGACGTCAAACAGATTGCCGACGCCGCTTGCCGTGGCACGCAGAGATAAAGTGGGATGGCGGGCCGAAGTCGATAAAGCCCAGACGGTAGTCCCGTGTCCTCTTTCACTTCAAATCACGCACTTCCTGCGACAGCCATCCCTTTGTTGACCAACACTCCCCAGCGCCCGACCAGCTGTATGAAAATCGCAAGCACAAGCACGGAAAACAAAATAAAAAAAAAAATTTTCCCCTGACTCGTGGAAATACCGGCATGGGCATCAATCACCACATCACCACGTTGGCATCTCACTCGCCTGCAGCGTCTTGATCACCGAGAATTTCTCTACAGTGTCAGAGATTTTGGGCACGCTTACGCACGGCCCGCCGTATCGATCAGAACGTATTCACGTCCATCACGCTCCATCGAATATAGATGCTGTCGCGGGTGGTGCCCGGCATATCGTAGACCACCACGCGGTCTTCACCGAGAATACGGTTGGTAAGCGTTGACTTACCTACGTTAGGACGGCCAAAATCGCCAGTTTGATCGGCAGGCCCGTCGGGTCGAAGTTTTCTTCTTCCTCGGCGGCTTCCTGCTCAGCAATCTCGTCAGCTTCAAGCGCACCCCAGTAGCCCCTGGTTCTCTTCTTCTCTCCGTGAGCTCGACCGTCTCAACTTGTCCATCCATGGCAGCAGTGCCTCTTTCTATCGGCTGCTCACACCACGACCATCGATGCCGCAATGGCGTGTTCTCGCCCAAGGCCCCAGTGAAGTAGAAGTCCACAACCGCCTGATCAGGATCCATCCCGCAGTTTTTGTTGGCCACCAGAAAGTCGCTTTCTGGCGGGAACGGAGATGCTTAGCGATTTGCTGATCGTGCGGCCATCATGCCCCACCGCGCATCGACCATAACGCACGACATCCGCTTCCTTCAATCGCCAGCATTGGGCTGCTCGGCCATCCGCGTTTATCAACACCCTCTTCGGTGCCCGT
>WUWR02000028.1:0-108981 GCA_009982885.2 Hyles vespertilio | reverse complement strand
CTACATGGCTGAATTACTCTTTTTATCTGGATGAAAATAAAAATAATGTACCCAAATTGTTAATCTGCGGTTTTTTGACATCACATATGAAGTAAAAAATACATTGGTAGCTTTATTGTAGACTGGAAGTATATAAACTTCTAAGGTTATTACTCAACACATTTTCTCCCTTAAATTGACGTCACTAATTTATTCTGATATGTTGACAAACAAGTAGTTTACCATCTACTTATAATTGTGCGCTTGATTTATTATTTGAAAATTGATCACATGGCGATGTCGTTGTAAGGTATAATTTTAAATTATTTTTATTTGATATATTTAAATTACCAATTATGATGCCCTTTCGTCTCTTAAAAATGAAATTCCAAGTGTTAAGCGAAGATTTCCCTCAGCGATGAGGTGTCTGGGCTAAGACGCTTGTTCGTAAAATGTTAAAATAATAATTAATCACTGTATTTTATATTTATGTTTTGTTAATGAGATGTAATTTATTATTTTTCCTCCCGAAACTCGAAGATGCTGCCAGGACTTTGTTATAATTAACACACTGTGTTATGTTTTGTAAATATTTTTATTGTTTTTGAATAAAAGGCATTCCATATATAATTTATTGTTCTTGATTCATCCCATTTTGACAGCAATTTCAAGTATTAAGTTGTAGTAAGTATTCAAAAATATATTTCATAAAAATCTTTGTTTCTAAATGTCGCTATATTTTAGTGAAACATATTTATTGATCAAAGCAAGCGTGAAACTAAACATTACACGATTGGATAACAAATTGAATATTTTTAGATAAACACGCATAAAGGTAATAGAATTCACTTTATAGAATTCAACGGTAAATAAAATATTGATTTTCGATTCGTTGCGAATATGCATGTGATTTTATTTAAATTGGAGATTGCGTGGAAATGACTAAATTAGGATCGCTGTACCATCGACAAAACGTTAAAGTGGAATCTGTGGAAAATAATAGAATGGGAAGATGGAAGGGTTATTGGGCATCCGGCTATACTATATATACCCACTCACTGAAATAATTCGAGTTTCCTGTGAGATAGTGGCACCTACCGCTCGGAGGAGTTGCCCATTCACGCTGTGCTATGACTGACAACAATGTGGCTCTACCACGTAGTGTGAAAAATTCACTTTGTGGGAAATGTTAGCACCTAATTATGAATTTTCATTTTTAATGTTATTATTGTAGTAACCTCGTACATCTACGCACAAGGTGGAAGAGACATGCCGACATGCCGCGCCGTAATAAATATTGCAGGATGAGGCTCTTATCTGATCTATGCCCCCTTGGTAAAGCTACAAGCGCTTCTAATCTATTCTCTTTCTACTATCGTTGCCTTGGCGTAAGCGATAATGTTTCGTCAAAGTCAACTTAGGGGGTTTTTACAACGCCAAACGCTAACTCCCATACAAATGCTATACAAGTTGCAATTTGTTTAGCGTAAGCTATAACGTTTCTTTAACGTTATAGCTTACGCCAAGGCGTTAACGATTGTAGAAACCGAATAGTTTGGAAGCGCTTGTAACTTGGCTATGGGGGCTGATCTTACGTGTGTGACACAATATGTTATAACAACAGTCTAGATTGTTACACTGCATAATAAGTATAACGTATTGTAGGTACTGAACATTATAAACATAATAAATAAATACTCTCAACAGTCACATAGTCCTGACCCGATTAAGATCGAGCCTTATGTCGTATTATCAGAAACTACGAGAGAGACGTTTCGGTGTCACAAACACCCAGACTCGAAACAAATACCTGAGGATCACACAAATATACATATGTGTTGATGAGGGGGTCGAACCTGCGGCCTCTCGTTTCACCAACTGCGCTACGGGATCTGTCATATGTGATATGTATTTATGAATGAAACTTTTATCTTACTCTACTTAGAAAATGCAACCCAAAAAAAAAATTATGTCCAGCTTCAAATAGAGAAACCAAATAAAAAAAATATGTTTTATAATTAGATACTTCAAAAAAATCGAAAGTTGTATAAACTGGCTCTATCCTTGTTAGGATAAAATTGTGAGCAGAGGTCTACCTCTCTGTTCTGCCTAGTAAGAGCAGCCTTTCAAAAATTGTAAGATAAAGTTATTGTCGATAGATCTAAAAATAGATTGCCGTCAAATAGAACCTAGACTAGGTTGCAGACCGTCCTACGCGCAGCAAAGCAAACTTTGAATTCGTATATAAAGGGTTTTTTTGTGTCTGCCTGATATTCCACATCCGGACATCCAGTGTACAGTCGCCAATACACAACCAACAAAATGTTCAAGCTTACTTTCATCATGTCCCTTATGATTTGGGTAAGAAGTTTTTATAAATATAAAATAACTTGGATGTAAAACTTTGTGGCGCAACGCAACCTTTCTTTTTACACCCGGCGTCGAACTGCACCACCGAGGCTCTCCTCATGATAGTACATGAAGTTTATGTATCTTATCAGCCTTTATACGTCTCACTGTAGGGCAGGCCGTATAGTCCACCATGCTGGCCTAATATTTTAGACTAGACTTTTAAGTACTATAGAAATTCTTCTAAATCGCTATGGTTTCCTCTCGATATTTTTCTTCACCGTTATAGTGCCTGGTGATTGACTATCAATACAAACACGAATCCGAAAAGTGAGCCCTGGAATTTGAACCTGTCATCACCGTGAACATGTTGGCAACCATGGTTCGTTCCGCCTGGGCACCACGCACTAAGATAAAATATTCCTTTATGTTACATTGCAAAGTACCCTTTAAATGGCGTACACACATGGTAGTATTTGTTATATGTATGTATTAATTATATACTGCCTGTGTGTCTCAGTGTCGTAGCTGTACTTCGGTACGATTACAAAGCTGAGGTCTCGGGTTTGAATCTCGGGTCGGGCAGTGATACTGGATTTTTCTATTCATTATCAGCTCGTAGCCAGAAATTTATACCCGATATGACGATAGGTTCACCCCCCTATACATTATGAAGAGCAACATACATACAAGCTGAGATGTGGGTGCCCTGGCACCTCTGCCTAAACCTCTTGCGCATGAGTTTATTTATATATGTATTAATTATAATATTATGATAAGTATACTGCAAGAATTTACTCATGGCCATCATCACAGGGATCTTCGTGTGGGCTGACGAGCCGTCGGACGACTGCGACGCGTGCGGTGAGGAATGCAAGAAGTTTGCGGCACCAAGCAGTTCAGGCTCTGCTGCCACAACTACATGAGGAGAAGGCGCTCCGCCGATGTTGACCTGGTATACATAACTTTATATTAACTTCAAGCCATTATCACGGTCATCTACTACAGAGTACTTATTATTACCAACATTCCATAGCTGGCCGTTCAAAAAGCGTATTTTTAAGAACTCTTACTGTACGTTGCATTATATAAAAACCTTTTATTGATCATAAAGGCAGATAGACATCTTAATATTTGAAGCTCGGGGTTCGGTAGTATCGTACAATGCAGCACTATCAAATCAAAATATTCTTTATTCAAACAGTATTTTACAGGATCTTTTGAATCGTTATTTCTGCTACCACCGCTTCGGAACTTGTTGTAGCTGTGAAGATGAAATGCAGCAAGAAACTCCCTCAGCAACACGAACTATCATATTATTTTCTTTTATTCTACAGAATGACTTTATACTCTTTATTTTACATAATGAAGACTTCGTCCCCAGAATTAATTGTTTTCTTTGATGAACGTTTGATGTCATTGCTTCTATATTTACTAACAGGGATTTTTTTACCGATTCGAATGCCTTGACAGTTATACTTTCTGTGGTTATACTCGTAGTGGGACTGTATTTTTGAATTATTTTCAGGACCTAGCTGCTCTAGCGGGCATGAAACGTCCCTACCTGCCCTACTCTTTGGACAACGTGGTGCAGCAGCTAGAGGAGGCCGTCGACCAATACCAGGACAACTTGGCCATGCGCTTCATCTGAACATTCTAGAACATCCGACACTTCCTAACATAATAAATGTAGCGTAGGAGTGCACCTTACGCTACTTTATGATCAGAAAATATTCTTTTTAATGTCGTTGACAACGTTATTTCCTAATTTTGTTTCCCCATAGTTTTTAGTGTCATTTAAATATGTATTGTTTCCATATGTATTTGACTATAATTCAACAATAGCTACTAGCAAGTTTCATCACTGTATTCAACTTATTCCGATATTATAATAATCATTGTCAACGAAACACTAAAAGTGTCGGGGTTTAAATTATTTTCAACAGGCATACCACAAATGCGAACGAAAGCAACTACTATGTGATTATTGTAAAACATCCAACATAACTCCAGTTAATAAAATTACCTATTGAAAATTCTTTGTGTTTTATTGTCATATACAAAATACGTATAAATACGAAATTGAAAACCTGTTTAGATAACATTATGATTACATAACCAACTTTAAGTTTTAAACATCCATACATACATAAGTCACAAACTCACGTTTTTTTCCCCAGAAGGGGTAGGCAGAGGTGCCAGGACACGTGTCCTGGCACCTCTGCCTACCCCTTGTGCGAAATGTACGTACATTTCGCCTTGTATGTTCAGTCCCACGATGTGATAGAGGGGGAGGCTAACGCCGTGTCGGGCACAAATTCTTTACTGCGGGTGATACTGAATAGAAAAATCTAATATCACTGCTCGGCCCGGTAATCGATGTATTAAAGAATATATTATATAAAACTATGTAAATAATAAAGTGAGATGTGACGCGAGCTGGAAGGCTTCACATAATATTTTTGCAATTATTAGAATTTTCCGGTATGCAGAAAGAAGAAAAAAAGTCTCAGAATATTTTGGCTTTTAAGGAAGGAATGATAAATAGCTATTATGAAACATGTTACTGTTATGTTAATCGATAGGTCTGGTACAACCTGACTGATAAAACAAATATATTAACATATAAAAACATTTCTCTTTCTCTCCAAATTCCCGTTTCTGTCCAACCTTCACTTGGTCTTCAGCATCATTGACTAGGAAGACCAAAATACAAATAAATTAATATACAATATGCCTTCTAAATTAAATCAATATCATTCATTAGAATAACGGAATGTTCTCCTCCATACGATCTTGTTTTGTGGAGGCTGGAGTATTTTCATCGTTCATATTAAATGGTACAATCGACTGAAGAACTTTATGATAAATTAGATAATTATTACCACCAGTACTCGGCCTTTACAGTTTTTAGTTGAATATAAAAGTGTCGAAATTTGTTGATATCGTTAAAATAACTTTAAATTGAAACCGTGTCTATATTAACTAATATACACATTTACGAACCAATAGGATATCAGGTGGACGAGCTACATTCGTTCTTTTGCACTACTGCCAAAGACATGACTGGATACGTCGCCGTCATTATTTTGTTCGTAGGGTTTGTTCGAAATTTTGGCAAGTTTTTGTGTATATTTGCTATAATTTGTGGTGGATTCTTACATAAATAGTATTTATTTTGTGATAAAATTATTCGCTTATTACGTTTCAATTTAGGTGGCCGATTACTGATAAGCACAGGCTAAGAAATTGACAAAGCTTGGAAATCGTTCGAAATAGCAGAAATATTAAAAATAGATAACTGGAATGTACACATTACAAATCAGATCTAGGCAATAGGCAACAATTAATGGAATATTTTATATCTAATTACCAATACAAAAGGAACCAAACAGCAAACTAATAGTACCCAAAGTGATCTGTGGTACCCAATTATAAAAATAAGGCCCACATAAAAAAGCCACAATAAAAAAACAACTGCTTTTTATTTTGACCTTGCTGTGGAAATTATAAAAGAGAGAGTTCATAGAAAAAAAGAAATAAAATAAAAAAATAAAATGTAGAAATAATTGTTAATGTTATGTAAAATAACATGACAAATATAATATACAATGCCATAGCTAGTAGCGTTAGTCCCGTTGGGTGAGGACGGGATTTCCAAACGAAACTTACGGGTTCAAAGACGTCGACTTTTCCAAGTTACCTCCATATTGTAACATTAATATAGTTTGCTTTAAAGGTGAAGAAAAACATAATGAGGGAATCTATCAGCCTACTCAAATCGCTCCAACACAAAATATAACAGAGAATCTGCCAATACCCCTACACAACGTACTCTTTGTACAGATCACAACACAGGCGGAAAAAAATCTGCATTGAAAAAGGACAGAAATGCTTAATCCTAAAATAGTTAAATGATGAATATCTTGCATTACCCGGATAATCTCTCTCTCTGGCCAGTTCCTCAAGTCTGAGGATCGTGGTCAGCATCAGATCAAGGATTTGAACACTATGGTTTCTTTACTGACTGCCTCGGTGGCTACGGTACGATTACAACGCTGAGGTCTCGGGTTCTAGTCATTATCAGAGTGAAGTCAGTAATTTGTGCCCGATATACAGATAGGCTCGAACCTTATCACATCTTGGTGGGAAGGAAAACGCAAAGGCGAAACGTGGGTGATCCGGTAGCACCTCCGCTTACCCCTTTTGGGAAAAAGCGTGAATAACTCATAATGAGTTTATGTATGTATGGTGTTCTCAACTATAATATCAAATATCCCAAGTTATTTTGCATTTTACGAAAGTTTATTTCATACATACACACATAATCTCATACCTTTTTTCCAGAAGCGCTAAGGCAGAGGTTACTTATTGTACGTTCCGTCCCATGATGTGATTAGGTGGCTAGACTATCGCCAAGTCGGGTACAAATTCCTGATTCCGGGTTGATAATGAATAGAAAAGTCCGATGTCATTTTGCCCGGCCGGGATTCGAATCCGAAACCTCAGCTTTGGTAACATAGTACAACAACGCCACCGAGGCGTTCGATATAATTATTTTCAATATGATAAAAATATAAATCACTCTGTATAATTCCCCTGTAGTTTAGACACATGCTGTAGCTAGTTTCAACACACTTTTAGCATGTCGCACAGTTAAATAGAGTACTCGCAAAAAACTGTTAACGAAACATGATTTTTTTTTTTATCTCCTTGAGTATCGTGTTTCATGTTTTTGTTGACACTTTCGTGGCGGCTGCTCTATTTTCTAGGCAAAGGATGGTGGGGAGAGATTTTCGACAGGATTTAAAACAGGAAATCATACTTATGCCACAAAATATAATAGGATGTCATTAATACAAATTTTAAAACGAAACAGAATACAATATACAGTACAATAATAAAGCTTGTAATATAAAATAAAACATTGTGGGTACACCGCGATTTTGATCATCACAAAATAATCCAATTTACGTTTAAACAATTATGGAATTAACTAAAAAACAGGATTTACTTAACTTTAATTGTAGGTTATTTGCGACAATAACCCAAATGAACGCAAATTGAGGGATTTTAATATAATATGTAATTGATAAAACTATAACGTTATTATTACGTATGTTATTTAGGAAAGTGAGGGAGGAAAAATGGAGGAAAATATCAGGTATTCCATTGTTACAAAAATATATTTTTTTATTGCAAAGGTCCGGCAAAGGAGCAAGCAGGTCACCTAATGGCAAGTAATCACTGTCGCCCATGAATATCCGCTACGCTTGGATCATGGATTATGTTGCTGGGCCATCAAGTGTGAGAGGAGAGTGGGAAGGAAAAAAGGTTGGAATGGAGAAAGGGATTTTGGGCATCCGGATATCTTACTCATCGAACGAAACGCGACAGCAAAGCTGTAGCTACACATCGATTACCTGTGTGACAATGGTATCGCCCCGGATGAACCTGCCCATTCGTGCTTTTTTTTTTATTGCAATGAATGGCGAGACGAGCAAGCCGTTCGCCTGATGGTAAGCGATACGACCGCTCATAAACAGTAGCAATATTCCACTGCGCTCGCCTTCCTGAGAAATAAGATGTTAAGTCTCAATATGTACAGTAGTTACTCTGGCTACAATGTCCTTCAATCCGAAATACAACAGTGCATTTACACTGCTATTTCACGGGAGAAATAGACATTGCGGTGGTACCTACCCAAATGGCCTCTCACGTATGAGAGACCTACCACCAGTGCTGAATCATGGCTGTCAATAGTGTGGTTCTACCACTTCCATTATACATTTGGAAATTATATGTATCGTAAGAATGTAATTGGTTATTTAGGCCGTAGCCAACTGCCTTGTAACTTGCGTTACATCTTTAGAAAAATATTATGAATTTAATACTATTAAATGTAATAAAATTTCAAAATATCTGGTTAAGTAACCATCCTGGGTTTTTTTTGTTTATATTTCTAAAATATAGTCCCAGTTCTCGACATGGTGAAATTACCCTTAGCCGAAATTCATGGCAAGAACTGGTACATATAGGCTTATGTACTTTTTTTTTTATTTAAACTCTTTATTGTACATCTTAAGTTACATAATAAATAAATATATCAGGCAAAAATTCAATAGTACAATGGGTGACCATATCGCATTGAGCGATTTCTTCCTGGCAACCTTTCTTCCTTCTTACATCATAGACGCTCTTAACTTCTAACGCGTTATAATTGATAATGGTAAATAGAAGGACTGCTTCGGTGGCGTAGTTGTACTACGGTATGATTAAAAAGCTGAGGTCTTGGATTCAAATCCTGGGTAGGTCAAAGTGATATTGGATTTTTCAATTAATTATCAGCCCGGATTTAGAAAGTCCTCCCGCCCTGTCACATCGTCACTTATTAAGTGAAACGTGGGTATACTGGTTGCTACCACCACCTCTGGGCTCTGGCTACCCCTTCTGGGAACAAGGCGTGAGTTATATATGATAAATAGGTATTTGCTGCACTCTTACAATAAAAAATGTATGCAATATTCTCGAATTAATTATTGGACAGTGCTAACTAGGGTGATTAAGGCAAATATAGGATATTCTCTATAGGACTTTACAGTCCTTGGGTATGTATCTTTAATAATAATATGTACACTAACTATATGTGTGCGTAATTCATATTGTGATCCTTATTATTTGCAATGTAATGTCAAGCTTTTTAATTTAAGTGTTGGCATTCAAAATCTGTAAGATGTAAACATATAATCTTTGTTTTTGGTGATGTAAGTATACGACTGTTTGTTGTCCAAAAAATATCCAGGGAGCCTGATAGCAACTTCAACTTAATTACACATTTATGAACGTATAGAAAAAAATGAAAATAAACCCAGCCATCAATAGTGTGGTGGGCCGTTGCGTTATACATTTTTAATTTGCTTTGCCAAAGTTTTCTTATAAAAATGTAAAAAACGCCGCGTGCAGTGGGCTTTAAACAGGAATCGTCGGGGCTGGCCAGGCGATTACTTCTGTATCGATGTATTATATGATAAATAAAAGTACGGTGTGTATGAAAATAACAATCCCATCAAAAACATCCTGTAAAAACATCCAAGTCTCGCAGCTCAGGTTTTCTACCGCAAAAAGTTGTGAGATGCATGTAATACCAAGTCGATTAATTTATTTAGTCCTTAAGGGACCTTCTATAGAAAGTTATTACGTAGTTATTACCATATCAATATTAAAAATTCTTTACGTTTTAAATAAATGGATCGACTTGGCCATCGCATGAAAACATAATGTATCGTACAATTTATACAAATGCTACTGGCCAAGTCGATCTATTTATTTAAAAACGTAAAGAATTTTTAATATTGATATCGGTAATAACTAACGTAATAACTTTCCTTAGAAGGTACCTTAAGGACTAAAATAAATTAATCGATTTGGTATATTACATGCATCTCACAACTTTTTGCGGTATAGAAACTCTGAGCTGCGAGACTTGGATGTTTTTACAGGATGTTTTTGATGGGATCTCACGTCTTTTGTAGAATCCTACTTTTTTTCCTTTTCGGTACTTCTTACTTCTAGAATATCACTAACGATTTTTCTTAAAGCCTCTGTCTTATGGATTTTTCTTATTTTTGTAGGTATCAATTTATCACAAATGTAGCGGATTTGATTATTAATGTTCTTTCTTTCATTGTAATTAATATTTTCGAGTTATTTAATCTATTTATTTGCAAGTTTTTCTTCGTCATGTTTTTCTAGAGAAATGTTGTACAGTTTTCATGGGCTGAATACACCATTTCCCTCTCTATATCCCCTCCTATTATGCCTCATGTATATAGATATATATCTACAACTATTATTCCACTATATACGGGTACAATGATTCATTAACTGCAAATGTAACTTTGTAATCCTATACATTTATATGGGATTACAAAGTTATTCACGCAGTTGGTCTATCTAGAAAACTAGACACAAATTATGAAATGTTTGAATTTTCCCTTACTTTAGACACTAAACACTAATTATATTCTAAATTTGAGGTTCTATGTCTGCTAGAAGTGCCTTAGACTTTTGATGATCGGTCAGTCAGTCAGTGAGTGACAAAATTACGAAAGTTTGACACATTATAATTCTTAAACTACTGGTTCAAATTGAATGAATTTTAAATATACCGTGTTTACACAATGCCTAATTAGTAACTGAAAATTCAGGCTTCTTGCTTTAACCACAACGAAGTTATGGGGGGTTGAAAATGGTCTGAATTGCTTCGAGAAAAGGATGTTACGGCCTATAGCTCGACTTGGAGGGGGTCGGCCGCGCCCCCAGATTAAAACTAAGACTAAAAATAATAGGTATATTATTTTTATAGGTATTCATATATTTTTTTTTTATATATTATTTTTTGCGCAGTCACGCGCATGCGCTCAGCTGTGTTGGTTGTGTCACAGCGATAACGCACGTGAAAAAGTAAAATGACGAACATTCTAAAGTGTGACAAGTGTAACATTGTGATTGATGAATTATTGTCATATATACAAAATAAAGTATCGGTAATTGACGAAGAATCACTCGTGCGCATCTGCAAATCGTCTTTTACTAGCGATGAAATCAGAAACTCGAAGTCACTGCTGTTTGATTCTATTTCGACGGATTTGCGTAAAATCATACGAAAAGCAAAGGGAAGGAGGCGAGAGACTTAGCGGATATTATAAACCTTATTAAATCTGCAAATACAGAGGACATTCCAGTGTTTGTGGCCCGCCAGTTGGAAAGACTACCGCCCATTACTTTTGACCACCTGGATTGTACAAAAATCCTCAAAGATCTGTTACGAATGCAAAACACAATCGAAGAAATGAAATTAACCTATGCGACTATAGATCATTTAAATGATTTAAAAGCTGAATTTATGACGAATCGTGAGTCGCTGGCTATACACAACGAAAATAATTTTGAAACAAACTGTTTGTCTTGTGAGCACTTTTCTGTGGATTACTATGATCAAAATCGTCCGATAAGTAATCAGTATAACACGAGTAAAATGGATTCAAATAGTCTTGGATCACATATGCGAGGGAATGCGAAGGTGGATGCGAAACAAATTGAGTGCATACCGTGCGCGGAGCAGCGAGCGGCGAGGGGAGACAGCGCCTGCGCAACTGTCACGCGTTGAAATAAACGAGAATGATACCGGTGTCTCGAGCGAAGCGATAACGGTACAACAGGTGCAGCGTACGGTGCATACTACGAGTCAGCTGACTGCTATGAATAGTATAGAAGATGGCGAATTGAAGCAAAATAATAATTCTGACGGTTGGCAAAAGGTGTCTCACAAAAGGAAAAATAATTTAAACCGCTATTTGGGCAAGTCAGGCAAAGCGACAGACTTAGAGTGTAACTTTAAAGCAGCTGATAGAAAGGTCCCTATATTTATAACAAATATACACAGTGACACAACGGAGCATGATATTATCCAATATATTAGCAGCAAGACCTCTGAAATTGTCTCTTTGGAGAAAATTAATATGAAATGAGATAAAGGGCACAAGGCATATAAATTCTTTGTGTCGGAATCGAAATTATCATTATATCTGGATGAGTATATATGGCCTCAAGGAATTGTTTTCAGACGTTTTATAAACTACAAACCTCGAAATCCGAGTAGATCTTTATCTAAAGACGGCGTAATTAAATACAATACAAATGGATGAGTCATGTTATCGCTTCGCTAGTTTAATTGTAAAAACATTAAGAGATCCATAGACGGTGTAAAGGATTTATGTCGTTCGTGTGATCTAATAGCCTTGCAGGAAACATGGTTGTTACCAGACGAAATACCATTTTTATGCAGTATTGATAGCAACTTTGGATATACTGGAAGTTCGGCGATGGATACGTCAGCAGGCATAATACACGGTAGGCCATATGGTGGCGTAGCTATTTTGTGGAGAAAAGTATTTTTCAACAAGTGTCTGTGTTGCAGTGTAATAACTCTCGCATCTATGCTATTAAATAATGACTAGTGATCGACCTATTATAGTGATGAGTGTTTACATGCCTACAAACTCCGTGGCAAATTTACCGGAATTTACTGACTGTCTGAGTACTGTAAGTGCTATAGTTGAAGACTATGGTATTGATTCTACGTATGTATTGGGTGACTATAATGCTGATCTGCCTGATTTGTTTTATAATGAATTGTTAAGTATTGTAGAGAACAATGTTGGTCGTGCGTGGATGTGGATCATTTAGGTATACATTCCGGTACATACACTTTCATAAGTGACGCGCATGGATCGTGTAGTTGGCTAGATCACTGTATAGTAACCCAATCCGCTAGAAGCACTATTGTAAATATTTTTGTTAAATGTGACACGTTGTGGTCGGATCATTTCCCCTGATTTATTGAGTGTAAGTTAACTTTGCTAGCACCATTAGCATCCTGTACAATTAAATCAAATGATAATGAGGGTATAGTTTGGGGAATAAGAGACCAAGAAATGGTAATCAATTATAAAAATGAATGTAATAAGCGATTAAATTAATTAACTTTACTAATGAATTTTTAAAATGTTACTAATTGTTATTGTAGTGACCCAGACCATAGGCGTGCTCTTGATTTTCTGTACGCAGACATTGTATCCGCCCTCCGGGATTCGTCCTCGGTTAGCCAAAAGCCGCCAAAAAAGGGTAGGAGAGCATAGCGTATAGTGGGTTGGAACAGGCACATCCGTGAGGCTCATGATAATGCTAGGTTTAAAATTTAACTTATGGGTATCTTATGGCAAACCAAAACAGGTGTTATTTTTAACGAAATGCACGATAGTAAGCGAGTGTTTAAATCTCGCTTAAAGTGGTGCCAAGATCACCATGATCAAATTATGATGGACGCTATTGCAGAAAAAACATTGCAGGGGTTGACTTTCGCGTTTCTGGCATACAACAAATAAGGCAAATATAAAGCCTGGGCTTCCTGTAAGTGACGATGGGGTCAGCGATCATAAGGGGATTGCAGAAGTGTTCAGTAATCATTTTTCAGTAAGGTCACCCTTGGGGCCTTCAACTGGAATTCTCGATGTCCTAATGCCAATTAGGACTCCGAGCGTGCATTTTAACACCGTTGATGTTGAAAAGTGTATCAGGCATATGACAAGAGGTAATCCCCGGGGCATGATGGCCTTAGCATTGAGCACTTGCAACATGCGGGCCCTCATATATCTGACATATTGTCTATATTTTACACTTTATGCTTTAAACCACTCCCACCTACCAAAGGATCTATGAAACATTATGTAGTTCCAGTAGTGAAAATAAAACTGGTGATCTTGGTGATAAAAAACAATTACAGACCTATTTCCCTGGCAACATTTATAGCCAAGGTGTTGAACTGTTTGTTGAACAACAGAGTGAATAAATATGTCAAACTGCATGACAATCAGTTTGGATTTAGACCCCAACTCTCTACGGAAAGTGCGATACTCTGTCTCAAACAAACAGTGAAATACTACTTGAATCGAAAACTCTGTTTACGCGTGTTTTCTGGACTTATCCAAGGCTTTGATCTAGTTTCATATGATATTTTGTGGAAAAAACTAATTGAAATTGACCTGCCGTGTGAACTTATAAATATCTTAAACACTGGTATACGAATCAAATAAATTTTGTAAGATGGTCGGGGGTGATGTCTGAGCCCTATGGGTTAGAATGCGGTGTTAGACAGGGTGGATTGACCTCGCCTACACTGTTCAACCTCTACGTGAATGATTTTGATTGTTGCTCCTCAGCGGCCAGCACATCGGATGTCACATTGATGATGTCTGCGTTAATAACTTAAGTTATGCCGACGATATGGTGCTACTGAGTGCGTCCATTTGTGGCTTAAGAAAGCTGTTGAATATCTGTGAAAAGTACGCCTTTGGTCATGGTTTTTAAATATAATGTAACTAAAAGTCAGTACATGGTCTTTGAGACTGCTAGTGCTAGGTGTCCTAAAAGCATACCACCGATTTATCTTAACAGTGTAACATTAGATAGGGTGTTTTAAATTTAAATATTTGGGCCTATAGTCACAGCTGTTCTTAACGACAATGCTGACATAGAACGGGAGCGTAGAGCGCTGTCAAAGAGAGCGAATATGCTGGCTCGTAGGTTTGCAAGATGTTCTACCGAAGTTAAGATTACGCTGTTTCGTGCTTATTGTACCTCAATATACACGTGCAGTTTGTGGGCCAGCTACACGCGTGTCAATTATAGCGCACTTCGTGTCCAATTTAATAATGCATTCAGGGCGGTGTTGGGACTGCCCCGTTACTGCAGCGCTTCGGGTATGTTTGCTGCGGCGCGCACTGATTGTTTCTACTCGATTATGCGAAAAAGATGTGCGTCCTTGGTGCGCAGAATTCGACTCAGTTCGAACACTGTCCTGAAAATGATAGCTGATAAGCCAGATTGCTTTTATGTACGGCACTGTTGTGACAAACATATCACATATGGTGCTGGATAGAGGCAAAAATGAAAATGTATGTTCTTGTGGATGTATGTATTATTGTGTATTGTCTTTGCTATGGGTCCTTGGTTACCTGAAATAAATGATTATTATTATTATTATACCCATTGTCCAAATATCAACAGAGTCGCCGCATTACGATTGGATTTATAGATTCGCAATAAAGATTGAAATTTCAAACTAATATCGAAATTGACTTACTACAGTAATTAAAACATTAGATGTTTATCGCAAAAAGTCTTCCTGTCAGGTTTATAAAGACTAACGCAAGTTTACAGAAAGTGACCTCATCAGCACATTAAAACGCTTAATAATTATTATAATTTGTATTAATTTGATTATATTTTTTAAGAATATAAATGAAGATCGTCTGAAATTCACTGATCTAAAATAGGAAAGTAGAAAAAATTTAACTCATCTCACTTGCGAACCGTCCCTACGCGCAGCAAAGTAAACTTTGAGTCGTATAAAGGGTTTCGAGGTGTCTATCCATCATTCCAACATCAGGACATCCAGTGAACAGTCGATTAAACAATTACAAACAAAATGTACAAAACTTACCTTCATCGTCATCTCTCATCATCTTGGGTGAGTGTTACAGTACGGTGGTGATACGTGAAAAAAAAACTTTCCATTTCGTTGCATATTCGAAGATTTTAGTGATTAATATTACGAAATAAAATTCTTTTAATAAGAAGAAAACATATTTTATGATTAACTAGTGTTATTACATGTTCTATGCTGTATAACAATATGGGTGGTAGGAGATTAATACAAATAACAAATTTTCTTGAAGTAGGGATTGTTGCATCTTTAAGGGCTTAATCTGCTTCAATGTATAACTATTAAACAATGGTTGCAATATTATTTATTTAGAATTTGGAAATATCTATTTCACATTGTAAAATTCGTAAACTAGTTTTGTCTGTTAAGTTTTTTGCAAATTGTAGCGGGCAATGTAAAACTTTCTTAAACTATTTAAAACTTATTAGAGGGTAGTGTGTCATACAATTTTAGCAAATGACTAAGAATAATGATATAAAAAAAGTGTACGAATTCAAAGTTAAAATATAGGCACTTCGGTTCCTTATAAAGTCTAATCCATTTCCTTCATGCATAGCCCGCAGTTTACCCTGCACCAAAAAGCTACGATTATCTCTTATAATCAGAAATGTAATTGGAATCATGATAATAATTTTAAGTTGTAATTTTATTTCATAGTGGATACTTATCTTATTAAACGGCAATATACGTCCCACTAATAATTTTCAAGATTTGGTCTCAAATACGGCGTCCTATTACACCAGCCGTTTAATAAACCAATAATCCTAAGATCAGCCATCGTAATAACATACATAGCTCTTGATGAAACCTTTATCACTGTCACTCTAGTGGTTTGTATTCGGAATGTGTCCTAAACGAATATTACTTAATAGCATTCATTATCTTCTTCTGACTGGCGTTATCCTAGCCGGTGCCAGTCTTCCGCCTTTCCAACTGATCTGCCTCCATTTCGCCCAAGCTTCGGCATCCTCAATAGCAAGGCCAAGGCCAGGCCGGCCTTCATTATAAATTTATAATTGCTATGAGATCTTCAAAAACGACAACTATTTTCTCAACAGTCACAGAAACAAATCGCTCTAGAATCCATCGGATCACCCAAGGACTCTACAGTATCGACAGCTCAGCAGTGACTTCCTATGGCTGAAGAAAATCTTAATAAGGCTAACGGTTATTGCTAATTGTCCAGTCGGTATGAAAAGGATAATGCTTGTCTTCAGGCACACTCATCTGCGCCGACTATCACAATGTTGACTGCAACTCCTGCGGCGAGGAATGCAGGCGAGCGTGCGGCACTAAACAGTTCAAGATCTGCTGCTACAACTACCTGAGGAAGAAACGCGCCCTGAAGCCGTCATGGTACTCACAAACATTTCAATAATTCTTAACATTATTATTATCAATATATCTAAATAAGAGGTCCACAATCTTTTGGAAAACTATTGTGCTTAACTAATGTTGAGTTTTTGAAAATCTACATCTACAGCTTCAGTATTTTAAAATATTAAAATAACTAAATGAACTAAAGTTTCCCGCCGTTTGGCCAGTGGAGTCAACAGGTTTAGGCTAGGTATGTGCAGCTTCATAGAATGAACAACAAAAGCATTGGTGATTTCACAATAATATTTTATGCCTTGTCTTTCACTATAGATATTTTTTCTAATATTCATATGTACTCCCCAGGTCCTGTCCCCTATCGCCAGCATGAGGAGAGCCAACCTGCCTTTCTACTTGGACAACATGGCGCAAGACATGGTGGAAGCCGACCAGTACAGATACTACCCCAGCGAAGACACCTACGACATGAGACTCCTTAACGACTTCTAAACTAGTTTATCCATGCTGCAATACTACGACGACACTTCTCACTAACTTTGCAGACTTTGAAATTAACAAGTGGCCTTTAATCCGTTTTATATATACCATATTTTGAATTTTTCATTAATATTTCAACTAATAACTAATTATTTTTGTTTAAAATATTATAAGGATTTGTAAATTATTTAATGATTGTCAAATGAAATATATTTCTAAAAGATTTTTGCAAGAGGAAAACATTTATGTTAATGCAAATTGAACAAAGCTTCGTAAGTCTCTAAATAGCGTGGAAGTGTCGTGTTTCACGCCCCTCAGTCAATTCGCCACGTCATACATGTAATTGGAAAGCGTACGAAAAGTGAAGGGCTTTCGTCTATACGGCTGGTATTAGACGAAATCTATAAAAAAAATATTTGTGAATAAAACTAAATCATACAGATAGATCTTTTTATTTAAAACATTTAGGCTACATTGAAATTTGTCAGTCAAAGCTCGTATGTGCATTTTCAAATAACAAGTGTTACAATCAAATAACTTTATACTCGTATTATGTAAAGAGGCGCCTTTAAAAGATTAGCGCGAGTATTCAATCGTTTATAACGTAAAACCAATATTAGGTTTAATAACCATTAACCTTCACTAAAGAGAATTTGCGACGTTACTAAAAAATTTGAAATTACACATACTTCAACTCGCCAAGCGAAGCTTTTTTGACAAATCACCTCCTAGATATTAAATATTATGCAATATAGTCCTACCCGAAACACTAGATTTGTTCAATACTTTAGCGTATTTGTTTCCATTATTACCATAGACAAAAATTACTAGTTAGTATTGATACGTCGCCATTTTGAAAACTTACTATTGCTTTCTATTGATAAATCACCAATAGATAAAATTAATTGAGCACAGAATCTGTAATAATATCGAAAGATATAAAGTCTAAGTTTGTTCGACGTACATCCGTAAAAAAATATTTTAAAGTTTCAATATGGCGCCAATCAAGATGGCGTCCTAACTAAATACATTTGGCTACATACGCTACGGTCTATACAATAGTTTAAGTCGCGATCGATTGATTTACTGAATGTAGGCTTCTTTCTGCTTTCGCCTTGCAATCTCGGCACTAGCTTCCTGAATGGCTTCCCAGAGCTTGGCTTCAGACAGGATTTGGCGGGAGAGTTCGTCAATGGCTGATTCGGAGTCCAGAATTGACCCAAGGGCTTCTTCATCGAGGTACTGAAATGTAATATAGTTGGGTAGTGTAGGTATATTATTAATCTAATATTTATGGTGAATTGTTACGTTTAAGAAATCTGATGATATCTAAATATAATTTAAAGAATACATATAATTTAAAGAAGAACGCAACCTAACTATTCAAATATGTATAATGTAGCATAGCCAGGCCGTTATAATTTATTATTTATTTATTATAATTGCTCGTACTTTGAACTAATACCATTAGTTATTCTTAGGGATTGAATCATATTGCTTGTTACAAATATATAAGCGCTTAGTTTTAAAATGTTTTTTTTTTTAAGTTGTGTGGTGCACAATAAAGTATATATAAATAAATAAATATATTATGCAACATAACAAACTCGAAATATGCTTGCAAATGTGTATGAAAAATAAGTAAAATATTCGATGTTAAATATGCATGATTTAAGGAACATAAAAGTTTAGTTTTGTAAACTGTTGTGTTTTGTTTGTTGGAAAGTATAAGAGAAACTGAATTTAAATTTATTTCAAAATCAGAAGAACAGAAATCAATAAATTAAGTAAGTAAGTACATGTACGTATTCATTCCAAATTTAACAACCTTATAGATTACAAATAATAACGTGTGGGAAACCTACCAATAAGGTTGTAAATGTTTAAAAGATTTGCATAATCATTTGATATTAGGGAAAACATACAATGATCTTTGAAAATGGGGTAAATAAGCATTGCATATGGAAATATACAAATGTGTACGATCCAGTCGCCATTGATATAAACTTGTCCTCCAGGATCGAATCCTCGTAAAATATAGAGGATAATCATCGATTAAGTTTGTAGTATTGCCGAAGAGTCCCACCTGTTTTGTCCTGAGATCCTGAGAAGGCATCCGGGAGGACTCTGGAACGCTTACGGCCACAACCTGTTAGACATAATATAAACATTCATAAATATTGTGGTTATCTCTTATTACTTTTTTCTTTGTTCTCATACGAATTAACTTTATTGGTTTGGTTTAGGTAATATTTCAAAAGTTACTCAGTAGTTGAGCCTCTCCGTATTGGTTACGGTAAGTAAGGATCTTCCAAAATAAGCTACGCTGCATTTATTCGTATAAGTACTAAAATCATTTTTTTAAAAATTAATATGTTTTTTTAAAATGCAAAAACGATCTCTAGAAATAATAATATTTTATTTTGATTAAAATTACTTCTCTAAAATATTTATTAAATAATCTAAAGATAATATTATTGTTGTACTCGTAATAAGCGGCAATTAAATCTAATAATAGTTAGGTGTTGTTTGGTTTTGTTACTGTTCATGAGCGGTCGCTTAACTTACCATCTGGCGAACGGCAAGCTTGCTTCGCCATTCATTGCAATAATAAAAAAGTTGTACTAACGATAACCAGCACTTACCGGTGAAAGCGTTACAGAAGGGTCTCTTTTTGGGTGCCATCACGATTTCTTCGCTAAGTCGGGGGTCGAAATTTCTTGGATCTGAAATAAGTGTAATTATACATGATTTTTTTATTATTTTGGTTTTAAGTTTAAGTTGTTCCCCTCCTCAGATAGTATTACACCCAGATGGTTTCTATTCATGAGGATTAGACACCATTTTTATGTCTCAGTCACTCGTCCCCGCTTTTTACCGCACCACTCCCCGTCTTAACCGTCGTCAGAAAACCAATTGGCTCTTTAAAAACTTAGAAATATTGTTAATTGTAATTCTTGGCTCTTCTGACTAAAAAGGTTGCAAAAGGTTGCAAAAGGTTGAAAAAATCTTGAAAAGTATCTGACTACTGAAAGAGATGAGAAGAGGAAGAGGTATTGGCCATCCGTGTGTTTACTCGTGCTTTAGTTTATCTTTATTGTGCCAATAATAATATATTCTTTTTTATTTTATTTTTATTATATTTATCCGCAATTTCATTCACTGAAAGAAAAGTGAAAGTGAAACTATCGCTTCATGCCGATTTCCTGTGAGACTGTGGTATCGACTAAAACAAACCTTGCCGTTCAGGCTAAGTCATGGCGAACATCAGCGTGGCTCCACCACTAATAAAAACGACCGTAATATAGTAAGGCTTTAATATTTTGCAAATGATTATTTCGTAAAGTGCGTTTCTCGGCTATAAATGAATCCAGTTGTTACATCAATGTGCACAGCTCGATCCGATTTCAGATCGAATGATATCCATCTGTAATTCTAACTACGTCTCTAAAGGCAAAACAACTGACCCTATAACATTTTTTAAAAGATTGTTCAGACCACCTGCTGACCTCCTGTCAACTAGTATAAATAGTGACAGTTCCTAGAAAGAATTGACACCGAGCACTCAAGTGCGATCCATCTCTTATAATGAAATAGCTCAGGGATGGAAAACTAAGGGCACGGCTGCCATTGTCGGTAAGTGACATTATATTTTGGGTACTTTACCTATCATAAAGTTAATTATGCACTGAAAAATATAAACATCTACTTATAAAAAAACAAAATTTTCTCAAAACAAGCAAAGAACCATATTCAGCGCTCGTTTTTAATGTAGTTAGTATTTTTCATTAATATTGAAAAAAAAAATTACGGCACGTTATTATTTTTATTATCACTACATAGTATAAAACAAAGTCGCTTTCTCTGTCCCTATGTCCCTTTCCATCCATCAGCCAAAGGAAGTCCACTGCTGAACATAGGCCTCCCCAATGATTTCCACAGAGACCTGTTGGAGGCAGCCTGTGTCCAGCGACGTCCCGCGACCTTTACCAGGTCGTCGGACCATCTTGTTGGTGGACGTCCTACGCTGCGCTTTCCGCTACGCGGCCTCCATTCGAGTACTTTCCGACCCCATCGGTCATCAGATCTCCGCGCTATGTGCCCGGCCCATTGCCACTTCAACTTGCTAATCCGGTGGGCTATGTCGGTTATTTATAGTTCTCCTACGGATCTCCTCATTTCTGATTCGATCTCGTAGGGAAACCCCGAGCATAGCCCTCTCCATAGCTCGTTGAGTGACTTTGAGCTTCCTAATAAGGCCCATAGTGAGAGGCCACGTCTCGGTGCCGTAAGTCATCACTGGCAACACACAACTATCGAAGACTTTCGATTTAAGGCACTGAGGTATTTTGGACGAGAAGACGTCGCGTAGTTTCCCGAATGCTGCCCAACCGAGTTGGATTCGACGATTGACCTCTCTCTCGAAGTTGGACCTGCCTAACCGGACCA
Organism: Hyles vespertilio; assembly: GCA_009982885.2. Classification (NCBI taxonomy): domain Eukaryota; kingdom Metazoa; phylum Arthropoda; class Insecta; order Lepidoptera; family Sphingidae; genus Hyles; species Hyles vespertilio. The sequence goes on along the minus strand of WUWR02000028.1, from coordinate 87,326 downwards.
CTTGTCCTAAATAGACATATTCGTCAACAACTTCAAGAGTCGAGCCCCCAACACCGATGGGGGTGGGCACAACATGGACATTCGACATGATCTTCGTTTTGTCCATGTTCATTTTAAGACCCACCTGTTTGGAGACTCGATTGAGGTTCTTCGAGCATAGTGCTAAGGTCTTCCAGCGATTCAGCCAAGAATACAATATCGTCGGCAAACCGAAGGTGATGAGTGATATACTCGCCGTTGATGTTGATGCCGAATCCTTTCCACTGCAAGAGCTTGAAGGCATTTTCCAGCGCGGCAGTGAACAGTTTCGGAGATATGACATCTCCCTGTCTCACGCCTCTCTGTAGGGAATAGCCTTCGTACTCTGATCTTGTACTCGGACCGACATGGTGGCGTTGTTGTATATACACTTCAACACTTCGATGTACCGATAGTCGATATGGCACCGCTGGAGAGACTGTAGCACAGCCCAAGTCTCGATCGAATCAAAGGCTTTCTCATAGTCCACAAACGCTAAACAAAGCGGCAAGTTATATGTCCTCGGTTTTTTGTATAACTTTGCCGAAGCGTATGGATGTGGTCTATGGTACTAAAGCCTTTTCGGAAAACCGGCTTGTTCGGGAGGCTGGAAGTCCTCAAACCTGCGTTCGAGACGATTGTGAGACCCTCGAAACAACTTATAGACATGGCTCAGGAGCGAGCTGGGCCTGTAATTCTTCAGCAAAGTGTTATCACCTTTTTTGAAGAACAGTACCACCACGCTCCTGCTCCATGCCTCTGGCGTTGAGCCCTCGAGGAGAACGGAATTGAAGAGCCTCTGAAGGACTTTCAGTATCGGCGTTCCGCCCGCTTTCAGAAGCTCTGAAGTTATTCCGTCCTCGCCCGGCGCCTTGTTGTTTTTAAGTTGCTTCAGGGCCATCTCAATCTCACACAGGCTGATGTCCGGGATATCATCGCTAAAGTGTCGGATCAACTCGGCTCTCGGGTCTTCGGCCGAGCTAACAGCAGGTTTGGCAACCGAGGTATAAAGCTGTCCGCTAGAACCTCTCGATCTCCCTTAATACCTCTGCCCTCGTCGATACTACGCGGCCGTCTTCCGTCTTCAGCCTAGACAACTGGCTTTGCCCAATAGACAAGTCTCTTGCAAACACTTTGGAGCCTCCGTTCCGCTCAATTGTCTCCTTAATGCTCACAGTATTGTGAGCACGGACATCGTGTCGCAAGGACTTCCAGATCTGTCTATTGAGCCGCCGATATGCTTCGGCGTCAACGGAAGACTGCAGCGCTAAAGATCGACGTTCGGCCATGAGGTCAAGAGTGTGGATCGAGAGTTTTTGTGGTCTATCTCTACGGCGAGGTCTAAAATACTTAGATCCCACCGTATGGACAGCTTTCTACCAAACCGCTGTTTAGCTCGTCCACTGCAAGGTTTTCTCCTAGACAATCAAAGCGATTTGTCAGCTCGAGTTGAAAGCTCTCGGGGTTTTGGATATGGGCGCGAGTAGGTCGGAGCGTAGATTTCATCAAGCGACGCCTTTCCGATTGGACATTGATATTCAGGGTGCCCCTAACCATTCGGTGATCACTGCCGTTTTCACCCTGTTGATCACAGAGACATCTCTGAATATCCGTCTATTCGTCGTCAGATGAAATCTATCTCGTTTCTCGTAGAACCGTCAGGACTCAGCCAGGTCCATTTCCTGTGAGGCGGCTTCTGGAAGAAAGAGTTCATCGCAAAAGAGTCCCTCTTCTCCAGAAGTCGGCCAGACCTCTGACCCTGGGGTTCCGTTGCCCATGTCCAAATTGCCCCACTTTCAACTCTGCATCGCTTCTCTTGCCCAACTTTGCGTTGAAGTCCCCATAACAACATTGAAGTAGGTTTTGGAAGTATGTATGGCCCGACTTATGTCCTCATACATCTCCTCTACTTCTTCATCTGGGTGTGTCGAGGTCGGCGCGTATACCTGTATGACCTTCAACGAATATCTTTTGGATATTCTGAGTATAAGGTATACTACCCTGTTCGACACACTTTCGATGGATACGATGTTGTTGATGAGAGACTGTGGGACGAGAAATCCGACACCTCCTCGGGACTGTTGGTCGTCCCCCGGTAGAAGAGCAGGTTACCAGACTTCAGGGTTATCGTATCCTCCCCGATTCTTCGGACTTCCGATAACCCTAGAATATCCCAGTGTAACCTGCTCAATTCTTCTTCCAGTTCGACAATCTTCTCGTCTGTCCTCAATGTGCGTACGTTGTGTGTTACCAGGGCCAGTCGTCGTCGGGGGTGGTAGCCGGGGCCAACCCGGGGATTCTTAGCACCCCCTGCCCCACCGTAACCATGACTGCTACCATAGCCAGGAATAGTGGGGCTGCCGGGGACTGGGGGCCTGGTCTCTATAAGTGTCGCCATTAAGGGGGTATTTGCCAATACTCGCCACGCTTGGCAGGCGGGTTGGCGAGCGCAGTAGGGGACTGGCGTTAATGACGCTGCTGCCCGCCATTAACCGGGGAAAGGAAATAGGATTTGTGGGTAAAGGATGTTATAGGAAAGGGAGAGTATGGCCTGAGGGAGTGGATACTGCAGTCACGGACGGGAAGTTAGGTGACTGCAGTAGCTCGGGGGCCGAGGTCGCGCGTACTCGTAGCACCTATACTAGGGCAGGCCATGACCACTAGATAGGAGCATCCCTGACCATCCCCTATGTCCCTTTGCATGCTTAAATCTTTAAAACTACGCAACGGATTTAGTTGCGGTTTTTTTTTAATAGAGTGATTCAAGAGGAAGGTTTATATGTATTATACGTACATATTATTGTACAGAAATCTATTTGTACCCGGGCGAAGCTGGGCCGGGCCGCTAGTTTATTTATAAAGAACGGCACGTTGATATATGAAGGTTCGCAATCAATGCGAACCTTCATACAAATGAAATTGTTCAGGAAGAAACTAAACAGGGGGAGACTGAACTTAACAAATTGGACATGTCTATGGAAATCCCTGTAGAAGGCCTATGTCAAGCTGTGGTCTTCCTGTAGCTGAAGAAAGAAAGAATTGGATAGTCATAAAACATTTTTCCTAATAAAATATTCCGTATATCGTAATATCTAAACATAGAACTCACAGAAGCTGAGTAACAGCAGTCCAGGTACACCAGCGCGATGAGGATCAGCAGCGACACGCGGGACACGGCCATGGCTTCCTTTTACTTGTCACTGGGATATTATGTAATACCTGCAATATTAATAAATTTGTTACTGGTGGATCTCTCATATGTGACAGGCCGCTTAGATGGGTACCACCACGATGTCTCTTTCTCCCACCAAACAGCAGTGTAAATGCATTTTTGTGTTTCGTTTTGAAGGATGTTGTAGCCAGAGTATTGGAAATATTGAGACTTAACATCTGAGTCTCAGGATGGCGAGCGCAGTGCGTCTCTCCAACCATTGCAATAAAAAAATAATGTGTCTGCTATAAAAAAAATTCAATAGTCGCGCCTCGAGCACTGCCTTAGTATATAACTAGTAACATACATAGTCCTGACCCCACACTAAGGGCGTGTGTTGTGTGGTGTGTATCAGAAAATAGGAGGGTCTTTTTGGTTGTCACAAACTACCAGACACGAAACAAATACTTGATCATGCATTTGTTTCGGGTGTGGGGATCGAAAACGCTTTTTCATTTCACAGAAAGTGTCTGACCAACTGTGCCAGAGGCTAAATAAACAATATCATAATATTTCTATGATTTCACATAAAAAATCTCCCGCGATGGCTCAGTTGTACTGCGGTATGCTTGCAAGCTGGGTTCGAATCTCGGGTCGGGCAAAGTGATATTGTATTTTTCTTTTCATTATCAGGCTGTAGTCAGGAATTCGTCACAGATATGACGATTGGTTCGCTGCCTATCACATCGTGAGACGGAAAATACAGTCGAAACGTAGGTGCCCCGGTTATACCTCTGCCTACCCCTTCTGGGAAAAAGGCTTGAGTTTATGTATGTATGTCGTATAAAAAATCCTACTCATAGGTACCAGTAGGTACATACCTATTAAACACATACGCCGATTTTTGTTTAATTATACATATTTGTCAGTCGCCTTTGTAACAAAAGACCCTGATTTATAAACTAATTGTTCTATATTTAGTTACGATTATATAGTTTTTTGTAGATTTAATAAGCAACCGAGTGTAAAATAGCTTCAGCTACCGAGCAGTCGATAGTTGCGGGGCACCCCGCCGCGCGCTCGGGGCGGTCGCCGTTTTTTTAGATTTATATGGAAAATAACTATTTTCAATGCACTTCTTGCGTAATTTATTTATGGTGAACGAAATGTTTAAGTTTTTACGGCGTAATGCCAAGCTACATGACAAAACGAATATTTAAAAAAACGCTGTGTGTTATTTTTCCTTTTAAGTTATGTATAGATCTTACTGGTGCTAGGTCTCTCATATGTGAGAAGCTGCCAAAGTAGGTACAACCGTAATGTCTATTTCTCCAGTCAAACAGTAGTGTAAATTCACCGTTGTCTTTCGGTTAACATTGTATGAATCAGAGTGGCGAACGCAGTGGAATGCCAATTGTAATTAATGGTGTTGTTTGGTTTTTGCTACTATGGATGAGCGCTCGTATTCCTTACAATCAGGAGAAAGGCATGCCTCGCTATTTATTGCAATAAAAAATACGAATTTAATGCTGTAATCATCACACTGTTTTGAATTCCCCAGGGACAGGTTAATGCAAGAAGATTGGAGCACAAGGATTCTTGCATCGTCGGACATAATCAGTTCCAAAGAAAGTTATATTGAAACAAATATTTATGAACTGGACAAGAATTGAATTTTGTGTCCTGGCGCAAAGATCAATTATCAATTACAACTGAGTGGGACTAATTTCAGTACCACCTGTATCAATAGTTCAAGACAAAGAGAAGAGAATCGAATGAAAAAGTTTAACTTGTCCCAAATAAATGTCTAACTTCTTAAGTTACTCAAGTTCACTAAGTTAGTTTAGGTTTTCATCAATAATTAAGACATTCAGTTATGTAGTAAATTAGGTTTCTTTACGTCTACACGTAGCTGATAACATGGGCTTTTAGTTAATTTGTCATCAGCAACATTATGTTGTATCAACTCCTATTTATATTACCAGTAAAAGGGACCATCTGAAATCAGGGACAATCTGTTTACACATGAAAGGCACGTATAACAATTTATACATGGTGCGTAACATTTATTAAGAATATGCTGATGTGACATGGACGCACCCAGTAATTAATAATAATAAAATAATTGAAATATAATTGAATTTACATTCTATTTTTTGTATGTAATTATTCTGGTGAACGAAAAACAACTAAAGACCTATCCAGAATACTTAACATTAATATTTAGTGAGTATGGGGACCAAAATTATTTTAATTTAAACGCGAGGTGAGGATGATTTTAAAACTTACTTGTATTCATAACTCGCTGTGAAGATAGTTTATTTTTAAATCGTACTTTCGACGCACTTACTTCAACGGGAGGTCGAACTTAACCAAAATAATAACTTGTATTTTTCTATAGATAGTTATGTTATAACTTATATTATAATAAAAATAGTTTAGGAATATTTTTATTACCCACGATTTCGAGTATTTCAAGAAGTTTTTCTGTTGTAATAATTACGTTTGGACGTAAAACTACCTATTTAATTTATTTTATGTATTTTGTAAAAAACAATAGTTCTTATAATTCTTAGCAAAGTAGTCTAACTACGTGTTTTTGGTAGTTCTGCCAGAATTTGGTTAGTGTTCCACACATTAATCAGTAAAAGACAAATTAATACTTGGATTAAAATACTTATAAAAGGTTCTTATACCTAATTTATTTGTATAAAAGACAGATATTTTGAATTTACAGAATCAGTTTTATTTATAAGATAGGACAACAATATTAAAACCATATAGATATAGCCATACATGAAAGAAATATTGTTAAAGCTGGATATCAATCTCCAGTGTCTCGTAGAAGCCCAATGGAACATAAATACGAAAACAAATTAAAAAGTGAATTTGTCATACAGATATACTAGCTTATTGTGGCGTCAGTATATTGTGTGATCAAATGAAACAGTCGTAATGTTATATTAGGGGACATAACGTAGTAATTTGTCGTACTGGGACCGTACAAAGTAGGCTGGGTTCATAATTGGATGGGCTTTCCAATGTGGGATGTGTTGACGCATTAAATACTGTAACACTAGATACTTGATAATTTTAATGTACTGTACTTTATCACTCATATAGTCCCACTGCAGGGCATGGGCCTCCTCTTTAATTGAGAGTACGATTGAGAGTGGTAGGCCATATAGTCCCTATGCCGGCCTAGTGCGGGTTGGTGGACTTTAAAAACCATAGAAATTCTTATAAATTCATTACAGTATTGCAAGGTTTTCTCACGGTAATTTCCTTCGCCGTTAACACGCGTGTGATTGACTATCAATACAAACATTACTCCGAAAGTCAGAGGTTTACCTCGGGATTTGAACCCGCGACCACCGTGATCATGTGCGCAGCCGCGTCTGCCGTTTACAAACACATCACCACGCAATTTTTATTGTAGCGAGGAAGAAAATGTTCAATGGAGTGAGGAACAAAACAAAGACTACTAGTAAGTATACTGAAAGACGTCTTAGAAATCCTGTCATATACAACACTGGTAGAAGAAATGACATTATGGAATAATGAAACAATACATTTTTGTTTAAGACGAATTGGAACGGACAGAACTAACAAGACATAGAGTACCCACTGCATAAGTATTTCAAAGATCGGTAAAGTCAGCCTCCCCCGGGATTAAAAAGTATAGTGTCGAAAGGGCTGATGTCAGTTATGCAATTGTGAAACAATCAGCAATTTACAAAGCTGAGGGTCTCGAGTTCAAATTCTGAGTCGAGCAAAGTATTAATTGAATTTTTATATTCATTATGAGCCCGGAGTCAGAATTTTGTGTCCGATATAGCGATAGGTTCGTCCCCTGGTCACATCGTGGGACGGAGCATATAAGGCATGCAAATGGGGGTGTCCGGGTAGAACCTCTGCCTTCCCCTTCCGGAAAAAGGCGTGAGTTTATGTATGTATGTGTCAGCAATTTAATTCACAACTTAGGTGATAAATGAAAACAGAAAACACAACTTGCAAACAGAAGAATATAACTAGGAAGCATTTGAAATAAGATTTTTTTATGAAGAGAAGTGAACATGAGATCTTGAATGTCTTGAAATACATGCAGAGACATATGCAAAATTAGAATCTACATGAGAAAAAATGTTTTAAAATACGTTCTTTATTTATTCTACGACCTTGGAGAACGCGTAGTGTGTACTTTCCATTAAAGCGTGCTTTTCTTCGACGAGTAGTAATGAGGGAGAAATGTCTCCTTGTAATTGTAACAGAGTTTTAAGTGAGTGATTATTCGCACTCCAATGGAAATGGTTCGTGTAGGCGCATTTAAAAAAATGTCATAATAGAATCACGTTTTTTATTTGCAACTATACATAGCATAAAGTCGATTATGTTTTCTTTTCCCATTGTTGATATTAGCAATTCAAAAACAATGGCAAAAAGTTTTCTCCAACCAAGTCGATGAGTAGGATATTGTTAACGTGTTATTTATTTATTCTTTATTGTACACGATATTAATATTAAAATTAATTAAAACGTAAGAGATATCAGATAGAACGAGCTTTTCATAAGCATTATACATTTTACAAACAGCATTTATAACTATTAACAGTCGTTCCATAATGTGCTGAGTTTGTTAAAAGGTTAGATGGGAATTGTTATAAAGAGAATTTACGCTGCACTTTAGTAACTGCAAGAATCCGTAATCACCGCTACTTTTTGTATCTACTTTTTTTTAAATACGTTTTTATATATCGACAGCCTCCGTGGCGCAGGTTGGTTAAGGCCGCCTGTGAAAACAAAGAGGCTGCGAGTTCGATTCCCGCAGGCGCACCGAGATATATGTTTGTGCGGCCCACAAATATTTTTGGGTTCTGGGTGTTTGTGAGAGCTGAAAAGTCTCTCGTAGGTTCTGATATCCACGAGACAAGACTCCATCTAGTGTGTGGTCAGGACTATGTATGTGACTGTTGTGTGTAATTTATTTATTTATTGAAATACAGATAACATTTAATAAAAAAAAAATTGTTCCAGACTTCGACTAAGGGGTAGACTAAATACGCTTGGCCACAGTCGTCAAGGAAGATATGAGGGTTAATAGCCTCGCTATTAAGGATGGGCGAAATGGAAGAGAATTAGCCGGAAGGTGGGAACTGACCGGGATGACGCCAGGTAGAAGAAGAGAAGATTATATAACACTGTTTATGTATTACTTGTTATTGCAAGGAATTGCAGGAAAGATAACATTACCTTATCAGAGGTCAATTTGCACAAATCAAACATGCAAGAAAGTCAAAGCACAGGAGACATTGACAACAAAGTTTGGTTCTAACACTGGTCGAGAACGATTCCAAGAAGAATATCTGATAACTTGTTTTGGTCTCAACTTATTTTCCAATGGTAAAAATACTGTGTGAGACTTATTGGTTATTTGATAACCTTGAAACAAACTAGAGTTGAAATTTGTTGCTATGGAATATTCGTGACAGTTGATTCTCATTCTCATTGAGGATAAATGGTTGGATCTTAATCTCAATAGAAATTAAAGTAGTTTAAGTTTTTTTAAATTGAACCCATTTTCACATAAGTGTACTGATTTCTATAGTTATAGTTTTAGTGGTTTTTTATATTGAGATTTGTTTTAAATAAGTTCTAAAAAAATTTTTTTTTTTAAATTTTGTTTTTCTTGCCAATCACAAAATTAATTGCTAAAATCTAATTCGATACAAGAACAAAAGAGGGAAGTATAGAGATTACAGACGGAGGAGATTAAAAAGATATCGACATCATTTATGATAAAAATAATCCTTAAACTTAATTTTATAGTTTTTACTTTGCGTGATTCGGTAACCAACGGAAACTAATGAAAATATTATACTTTTTAATGAAAAATACTTTTAAATTGACTGCACTTTTTAGATCAGTGTGATTATTTAACAAAACATACCAGAGACAAGCTCCATGAGTCAAAATTCATAAATATTCACAAAACTTCACACAAAATGAAACCAATTAGAAACAAAGCGGCTAATTGTAAACTAATACCTTAATACACCCAATTTATATAAACAAAATAAATTGTTTGAATTTCTTCAATGGCGGTAGTACTGAGTGTTGTTGTACTTACCGTTTGCCGGAGCTGGTGCTGTGTGAATGCAATCCTTCGGGAAACTGTACCTTTATATAGCGACGAGAACTGTAGGGGCGGCGCGCGGGACGCGAGAAGCCCTGGAGACGACTTGCGTACTAAAAACATTTACTACTTGGCTCAAGTGGTTCAATAGAATGATTTAATACCTATAAATAAAAATCTTAATTTTTAGAACAAAGTTAGAATAAAATAATCGGTAGATAATCAATTTAATATGTTGTAAAAGCAATTTATTTCAGTAACAAACACATATTAACCTGAGGTCTTTTCTAGCCTAGTACTGGTAAAGGCCTCGCTTCAAGCTTAAAAGGGTTTGTGTTAGCCAAAAAGCCAATTGAATGACTTAACCAAGATAATCGATCAATCTTCGCTGCTAGTATTTCAAATAATGTACCTATTGAAAAATATTGAATAGTAGTCGACTCCACGGTTCTGTGACAGCCGGACCGCCCGCTGGTCTCACACGGCGTCGCTCATTCTATACTAACAGTCGAATATCGCTCCTATTATTATTAAATATATTAATTTAATGCAACGACCCATCGCTGTAATGTAGGCAGCGTTCAGCAATCATCATAACATGCCAACGATCACAACAGCTCGTACGCCGAATTTCGTTAATTTAGTCAATAGTGAGAAATATGCAAGTTCTTTTCCTATGCTTTATGAATACATGGGATAGTGAGATAATAAAAGTAGCATCAAAGCTGGTTGAAAATGTTTTTAACTTATATATATTTTTTAAATTACTGAACTTGGGTCCAGAAATGAAATTCTTTACATATTGAAAGCTACAGTGAGACATCCACATAATATGTAGACAAAATTCGTACGAGGTGTATCAAGGCATCTCTTAGATAAATCTTGCTGCTTGTCGGTAGTTTTGAAATTCAGTCTCCATAGTCGGTGATTTTGGTAAGACAACTTCACTTGATGTCTAATGCTGAATACAGCACAATACAATAGATGATGATAACAACTCGTTGTAGTTTTGGTGAGTATTATAATAGTTTTATGATATTTTACTATGATTTGATTTTATTTAAATGGCACCTGTTCAGTGTCACATTTTCAAATTCAAATGCAACTACCAATGCCGAGTCATATCTGATTATTCAGCTTTTAGCAATACATTTTTAAATGACTTAATACTTTCCAAAAAATAAAATAATAGTTCACGCATTCATTACGACGCAAACAAAGTTAACTCGCAGTAAATTGATTTAAAGTCTTAAGTTAAATTTCATTGGATGAGTTGTTGGAGCAAAATGGCCGAAGTGAAAAGTTAAAGATAAGAGACCGCTCATGATCACAAACTTGCAGACTAAGGGTTCGGCAATAAACAAAACTATAAAAGTTGGTTGCATCGATTGTTGATAAGCTTCGGACGACCTAACTTCGCGATCTGATTCTAGATCATTGGGATAAAACTTGGCCAAGACAACTAGCTCAGTTTGAGAGCTCATACAAAAAATATGATATTTGTATAGACAATCTGTATCAGTCCATATACGTTCCACTGCAGGGCATGGGCCTCATCTACAATAGAGAGTACGATTGAGAGTGATTAGGCAATATAGTCCACCACGCTGGCCTAGTGCAGGTTGGCGGACTATAACGCTTCATAATATAGTAATGTCATAAAACCTAGCTCAATTTAATTGTCAGAGCATTGCTGATAATTGGTTGTTCGACTAAAGTAGTACCAACGTCTCCTAAATTCAAACTTATGGTCGGCTTTTAAGAGCGGATGACTCCAAATATTATGGGCCTTTATAGGTAGTGTCATGATCTCCTGATCCGTTTCATGTTTTTTTGGAGTTTTGCCATAAATTTATTCCAACTTAATATTGTTATTCCCCTTCTTTTTTAGAATTTAAATTCCTAATTACCAGGATTTAATGTATAAAACAATATGTAACTAAGTTATATTTGTGACCAGAGGCTTATGTTTTTCTCTTGGTGATATTCGTGGCTTATATTGTAACGGCTCCGCAGCGACTAGGACAGGCCTTTTTATGCGTTATACATTATACAAATAATTTCATAAATGAAGGTTTGTAATTAGCAATAGGAATAGTTAGTAAGATATTATAATTTTGTTATTAGCCAGTCTTTCCGAAAAGTAAATAAATAAAATGAAATCATCTAAATAAATATTCTCTGCCTACTTGACTTACCGAATTATGAATGTTTAACGTCAGCTATCCGGAATTTAATATGAAATATCTGGTATTCAGTGACAACTGTAGCACTAAGGGGCCGTAGCCGCGGCTGCTACGGCGCGTTGGACAATATTGCTACGGCACCTTGAGCGCTACGGTGAACGCTACGGAGGCCTAGGCGAGATTGCTGCGACGCCTTAAAGCTACGGTCAGATTTCTACGGCACTCTAAAATATCTGTCTGATGTCACTAAACTACGCCTTTTTACAATGTTGCTACTGCTAGTGTGGTACAATATAATTACAGTGTCAGTACAAAAAGTGTACATTAAATTATGATACATTTGTCTTTTTTTTTAAATCTACTATTATTATATGTGAAACAAGCTTAAGCAAAAGGGTATTTTTTGTCCGTAAATGTCAACCGTATTAGCAGGAGTCGCGTCTCAGGTCGTGACGTGTTTGCTCTACGAGACCCATTTTAATTTATCCTAACGAATCATTCTAAGGCTTCGTTTTACAACAAAAAGTGTTCCGTTACGCGCAGTAACGCAAAACTCAACGAAACCAACAAAATAAGGGAAACAACGAAACGTCTGTAAGCTAATATTTGTGGATTGAATTTCTTTTCTAAAATATTTTTTGGAAATGTTTAGGTTCTTGGACTTCATTCGAATGACCTTTCTCGTGGTATTTACATCTTTCTTAAAATTGAGATAATAGAGCGGTTTCAGATTAATTGATAGTAACAGTCGATAAACTGTAGGTTCATTTTCAATAGCCTTAGGGCACCGAAGGGATTATCTACCGTATCGAATGGATGCCTCATACTTGTTTATTAAGCCACGCACAAAGCCCTCCCAGATCGTTGTACAAGAGAGTACTTACCGAGGTTTAACCAAGTCAATACTATAAATAAGAGAATAAAATAAAAATAAAAATCCTTGTAGGTACTTATAATTTTGAATATGTTATGAAACATGTAATGTCTGTAGTTGTACCACGGTATGATTGTTAAACCGAGGTCTAGGATCAGAATCCCGGGTCGAGCAAAGTGATATTAGACTTTTCTATTCATTATCAGCCCGGAGTCAGGAATTTGTACAATTTCTATAAGGCAATAGGCTCGCCCCCTATCACATCATGGGACAGAAAACACAAGGCGAAACATGGGTGTCGTAGGAGCACCTCTGCCTACCCCTTCTGAAAAAAAGGCGTGAGTTTACCTATGTATAAAATATCTGGGGGCACGGCAGTGCCCCCTCCAAGTCGAGCTAAAAAGCGGCACAGTCGTAACATCCTTTCTCGAAACAATTCAAACCATTTTCAAGCCCCATAACTTCGTTGTGGTTAAAGCAAGAAGCCTGAATTTTCAGTTACTAAGCAGGCATTGTGTAAACACGGTATATTTAAATTTCATTCAATTTGAACTAATAGTTTCAGAATTGTAACTAGTCAAACTTTCGTAATTTTGTCACTCACTGACTGACTGACCGATCATCAAAAGTCTAAGGCACTTCTAGCAGACATAGAACCTTCAAATTTAGAATATAATTAGTGTTTAGTGTCTAAAGTAAGGGAAAATTCAAACATTTCATAATTTGTGTCTAGTTTTCTAGATACACCAACTGCGTGAATAACTTTGTAATCCCATATAAATCTATAGGATACAAAGTTACATTTGCAGTTAATGAATCATTGTACCCGTATATAATGGAATAATAGTTGTAGATAGGTATTTATATATATGAGGCATAACAGGAGGGGGTATAGAGAAGGGTGTATTCAGCCCATGAAACTGTACAACAATCCTCTAGAAAAACATGACGAAGAAAAACATGCAAATAAATAGACTAAATAGCCCAAAAATATCAATTACCATGAAAGAAAGAACCAGTGGCGTAACTACCCCATCGGGGGCCCGTGGCAAACTTCATCATATGGGGCCCTTCGTAAATGTAAAAAAAGAACTTAACATTGTAATTTTGTTTTTATGAAACTTTTTTTAAGCTGGCCTCTTTGTATTCGGACCAGAAGTGGCCGCTAACATGTTCAAGGTCGTCTCGAGATCGAATCCCAGGGCACACCTCTGACCTTTCGGAATCATGCTTGTATTGATAGCTAGTCGATCACCACGTCCTGGTTATTTTCACTCTCAAGTTGTTTCTACCTTATTTCCATTTCTGCTCGAGGTAGATATATTCTGAAACAACATTAAAAAGAGCTCCGTTCACAACAATAGGTTCCGGATCAATACGTTTATTAAACATTACTTTGGTTTTATCCAAATTCATCCGGAGACCGATGCGTGCTGAAGAATCAGCTAAGCTAAGCTTAAGGATTCCCCAATAATTTAAATTAGTATTATTAAATAGATTAAAGATTGCTTTTGTAATTCCATTTTCATTTCTTTTTAGGACACGGTACCGAAAAACTAATCTTGAGTTGTATTAAATATAATAGAGTAAAATTAGGCCCAAAATAACAATTATCTCATTTTGTATTTTCGTAGAATTAGCCGTAGAATGTCCTACACTACATCAGCCAAGACACGGTCTCCGCTCAAAATCACGTTTACTCCAACGGTTATGATACACATACAGCAGGTCTTGGATCAAAGGTGGTTGATCATTACTTTGGTCTTGTCGAAGTTAATTCTATGATATATTCCTTGCGAAGCTGAAACCAGGCCATGCAGCATCTGTTGCAGCTCCTCCAGCGGATTCGCCCGCAAGACTATATTGTCAGCAAAACGTCCTCTACGTTTGTTTATTCTTTTATTATTTATTGTCACTGTCTCATAAGAAGGGTCCATTGGGATTACAGTGACCTTTCTTAATCACAAATCGTTTCACATCGTCTTTATTTTTTTTAAATTAGGTACACCTATCTGTAACATATGGAAATTTAATATTTTCTACTCCTATTGGATAACATGGTTTAATTTCATTTTTATTCATACTTGATTGTGATTGTTTTGAGTCTAAATATTCACTATCGCCGCGATTTGCTATTATATAATTTTTAGTTCCGTCCATTCGTTCATTTCTAGTGTTACATTATTCTCTGCTTACATACTGTCGGGCTTGAGCCCGAGGCCCAATCGAGCCGGGGCCCTATCGGGCCTGAGAGCCTGTCGGACTAGGGCCCTGCCGGGCCGGGGGCCCCTAAGGCCGGGGCCCGTGGCATTTTGCGCACTCTGCCACCCTATTGTTACGCCACTGGAAAGAACATTAATAATCAAATCCGCTATATTTGTGATAATTTGATACCTACAAAAATAAGAAAAATCCATAAGACAGAGGCTTTAAGAAAAATCGTTATTGATATTCTAGAAGTAAAAAGTACCGAAAAGGACTAGGACTACAAAAAGACGTGAGATCCCATCAAAAACATCCTGTAAAAAAATTCCAAGTCTCGCAGCTCAGGTTTTCTACCGCAAATAGTTGTGAGATGCATGTGATACCAAGTCGACTAATTTATTGAGTCCTTGCTTAAGGGACCTTCTGTATAATGTTATTACGTAAGTTATTATCATATCAATATTAAAAATTCTTGATCGACTTGGCCAGGAGCATTATGTATAAATTGTACGATACATAATGTTTTCATGCGATGGCCAAGTCGATTCATTTATTTAACACGTTAAGAATTTTTTATATTGATATGATAATAACTTACGTAATAACTTTATACAGAACGTCCCTTAATCAAGGACTAAATAAATTAATCGACTTGGTATTACATGGATCTCACAACTTTTTGCGGTAGAAAACCTGAGCTGCGAGACTTGGAATTTTTTTACAGGATGTTTTTGATGGGATTACCCAAGGGATTACCATTACCATTCTTTACTATTTGTTTTCACATGTTATCCTTGACGTTTATCGTAGTTTCATCGCGTATAATACAATGTGGCATAAAATTGACTTGCATATTGAAATTCTGATAATTTTCCCTTCAGTTTAACTCCTGATGTGAATTTATTTTGATGGATCTCGCGCCATTTTGTATTTTATTACTGAGCAATGCTTAGTATTTGATGTATTAAGCCCTTTATCTAATTTCTAATAATGGTAGGTGCATCAAAATAACATGGAATTCTGTTACCATAACATAGATCAAACCTAGCCTAGGTCTTACATTTTTTGTAACATTAGGTATAAAATAGCAGTATTTTGCTATGATCATTAACTGAACACAGGTTACCTAGTACCTACAACAAGTACCTATATAATATTATACTGTACAAGAGCAATGTCCGGTTAGGCTGGAAGTTTCTGCTGCTACCAAGCCTATGTATTAAGAGCAAACAAAATAAACAAAAATAATTAAATTTCTAATCAAAAACTCCTCTCGAGGAGGAGGCTTGTAGTCAAAAAGAAACAAAATAAGAAAAAAGTTATTGATACGGGCCATAATACGGGCTGACAAAGAAGAAGTAGAAGATGTCAAAGTTTTATGAAAGGCAAAAGGCTGGTGCAGCAGTTTGATTAGCAATTAAAGTACCTACTTTCTATTGTCAATGTTAATCAGCTGACAAGGTTTAAATTAATATCAATTGAAACATAATCAAGACTTTTTAATTGTAAAAGAAATTTTCCAATCAGGCAACGTCCCGTCCACTGACCGCAAAATATCATAAAAAGTGTAATTTTAATTTTATATAAGAGAGTGCTCAAGACTGGCGACTAAGTACACAGTGCTGCGAAGAATCTATAGATGTTTACTGTTTGCTGGAAAATACCTACTGCTTGACTTAGAATTATATTTAAAAGTTTTGTTCTCACGAATGTATTTTAAACATTTTATTTCGTAATAAATAATTATAACTTATTCAAATAAGGTTCTCAAAATGAAAACATTGTCGAGAGATTCGTACGTCTCACGTAATATTAGGGAATGCGAAAGGTCAAGATGATTGCATACTCAGTGCGAACTTTTCACTTTGCCAACGAAAAAAGAATGCAAAGTTACCAGAAACTAAAATAATGAAGAAAAATATAGTTTGACAAAGACGCCATCACTATGACGACACTAATCAAATCATATGTAACAATATTGGAAGGTAAATAAAATTAATCTTATAATTTTAATAACAACCATGGGTTATAGTACTTGCGGTGGACTTGAGTATGGCTTCATTTATTTTATTTATTCAACTTTCAAGCGTTGGCACTTTCTTACTTATTTCTGCATGATCAGTTTTTGGTATTGGCGAGTCTTGACGAGTCTTAGTCTTAAGTTTCCCTACGAGATCGAATCAGAAATGAGGAGATCCGTTACTAAAATAACCGACATAGCCCAGCGGATTAGCAAGTTGAAGTGGCAACGGGCAGGGCACATAGCGCGGAGAACTGATTACCGATGGGGTCGGAAAGTGCTCGAATGGAGGCCACGTAGCGGAAAGTACAGCGTAGGACGTCCACCCACAAGGTGGTCAGACGACCTGGTAAAGGTCGCGGGACGTCGCTGGATGCAGGCTGCCTCCAACAGGTCTCTGTGGAAATCATTGGGGGAGGCCTATGTTCAGCAGTGGACTTCCTTTGGCTGATGGATGGATGGATGGATGAGTCTTAACGAGAAGTGAACAATTTTTTTCCAACGCCAATGTTCCTATAGAGGAGTCGTTATCATAATAAGGAAAACGCAGCCTTTTTTAGAGGTCATTTTACTTTGAATTAAATCCTGAATATCGCCATAAAATGTTATTTTATTTTCCAGATAAAATCCAAAATGTAGTACAAACAGAAAAATGCAGCCTATTTGTATATTATTTAACATACTATGGATTACAACCAAATAAAGAAAATAGACGAAGAGTCACTACAGCAACTTACAGAAGGGACGGGGCCAAGCGACAAATGCATTTGCGGCCTTCTAACTAAGCGAGAAGATCAGGGTATCAGGGCGTCTATTAAAAGGGCTCTCTCTTCTTTAAAACCAGGAAAGAAGGGAAAAAATGTTACCAACGGAAATAGCGTCGAGATACCATTGTCTTCTTTCGTTAAAACAAGCCGAGGTACAAGATGTTAAAATGTTATCGTCCGATATATTTGTGACTAAGATGTATCTTACTTATTCTTATGAATCCTTATACTAAAATAGAAAAGCTAGTTATGTGGGCTTGGCTAGGGTCTAACACCTCAATACAATGCCATGAATTCAATACATACTACAATAAACTATCTCCAATACGGCTACT
Organism: Hyles vespertilio; assembly: GCA_009982885.2. Taxonomy (NCBI): domain Eukaryota; kingdom Metazoa; phylum Arthropoda; class Insecta; order Lepidoptera; family Sphingidae; genus Hyles; species Hyles vespertilio. The sequence goes on along the minus strand of WUWR02000028.1, from coordinate 69,637 downwards.
ATTTATTAATGGTTATTGAATCCCCATTTTATTTACTTTTTACTACTTACAAAGGGGTCTTTATCAGCATTTTAATGCTAATTGGGCATGAATTCAATTCATGCAACACATTGGGATGTCGTTTATCTTTGTAAAAATGTGATCATCTCTGGCAGTTTTCATTTCCACAAATCTTTACACCCCTAACTCATCAGTCACAGCCTCTGTGACGCAATTGGTTGGACGCCGTCTGTGAGACGAGATACTGCGGATTCGATGATCACACCGAGACTAATATTTGTGTGATCCACAGGTATTTGTTTCAGGTCTGGGTGTTTGTGAGACCGAAAAGTCTCTAGTAGTTTCTGATACCCACGACACAATGCTTGTATCTTAGTTTAACGTCAATAATATGTATGTGCCTATTGGATCTGTATCTGTATCAGCGCATATTTGCCATACTGCGGGACATGGGCCTCCTCTATAATCGAGAGTATACGATTAAGAGTGGTTAGACCACATTGTTCACCACGCTGGCCTAGTACGGGTTGGCTAACTTTACGGCCTATTACGGTATGTTCGTTATTTCACAATGTTTTCATATACCGTTAGAGTGCGTGGTGATAGACAGTCAATACACAGATGACTCAGAAAAGTCAGAGGTGTGCTCTGTGATTTGAACCGTTAACATTTTGGCAGCCGCGTCTGGTCCATTATCAACAGGCCATTATGTATAATTTAATTTTAGGACAGAAACCAGGCAATAAAGTAGTAAAACGTAAGTCCTCCTGCGGAAAGTGCGGTTGTGATGATAAGAGTGTTGTGCTCAAACATTCCTACGCCAACATCCGAATCACTACACCAGACGTGTCGTCCTTCTGCCCTTGTCCCACAGACTGTCTACCAGGTATAACTCATATTTACATACCGGGTATCTCAAGACTGCTACCGAAAACGAAGCCGGGTGGTAGTTTTAGTGGCTACAAACACAATGCAATTAAAAATTTCGCCTAGAAACGCGACAATTTTTTTTTATGATTTTTTAAATATCGTCATTTTTGGGTGGTAAGTCCATAGTTTTTGCTAAAATAATAATTTAAACTCTTTTATACCTTAGAGTATTTATAAATAAAAGGGTATATACTATTATTTTAGGAAAAAATGTATTTACCACCCAAATATGGCCATAGGAAAAAAATAACAAAAAAAAAATTGTCGCTTTTTTTGCAACTTTTTCTGTTGCATTGTGTCTGAAGTCGCTTAAACTACCACCCGGCTTCGTTTTCGGTAGCAGTCTTGATATACCCTGTATTATTGATTTTCACCATACAATTTTTAGAAGAAATTTAAAAATTAAAGAGATTGTCGTCATGTATTATGTAGAAAGAGTAAAATTAAATGCTTAGAGTAATCACAATATTGGTTCCTAAAAGCCGTTTTCAACTTCCACTACTGACTACCCCTTGTAAGTTCAAAATCGGGAGCTAACATGTTTTATGCCAAAACCTAGGCATGGTTCCTCGGACTTCATGTAAAGATTTGATTCTTGTTGTTTTTATGTTGCAAATTCTATCATTCCATAGAATTTGCAATATAAAATATAACTCTGTCGACTATATATAGACTATATATAGGTCAACGATTGTATAGTAAGATATTTAATTTAAATTCCAGATCGCGATAAGATCAATAACAATATCAAGGTTACTATAGAACACCTCCAGGTTGTAGATGTAGACTCGACTGATTCCGAATTCTTGCTTTTCGAAAACCAAGATGACGAAAGTTTGAAGGAACCTTTTATCGAAAAGAAATCCATATCTTCACTGATTGATGCTCAGTTTACCAAAGATGACTGAACATGGATGATTTCCAATATGGTAACTATAAAAGTATTAAAATATAAACCATTGCATTAAAATCTTATACGCCCGAATACTGGAACGCCATTTAAATAATAAGTTGCTTTAAACAGCGCACGGCTCACTTAGCCAGTACATTTAATCGGGATTAACGTAGTTAAGCGCCATTTATATTTAAGTTGCGTTCCAGTATTTGGGCGTTAGTGTCCGTATAGTAGGACGGGACTCTGAATTGAAAGTCCGCGAGTTCGATCTACGCAGTGATAATATTAGTTGTATTTATTTACTTATTTATAAATCAAAGAAGGATTTAGGAAGTTGGAGAAATATGTACGCGAACCAAAAAATAGACCACAGACGCGGGCCCATTCAATTCCTTCGCTATGAAAATCCTTTGGGGGTTGATATATTTAATATTTTTTCAGGTAATTACTCTTCACGTCTTGCGGTACATGCTATGAAATAATTATCTGAGCTAAAAGGAGCATAAAAATCCGTAAAGGTGAAATGAATTACTAATTTGTAAGATTTTTTCACAAAGATATTTAAACCGTTCCTTTACTTTAAACCTTTAAACCTTTTTAAAAAAGAAATGTACCTAGAGTTGTTCAAGAAATTAAATAATTTTAAAAATATATATGAATCATCTTACAACCTGGGTTTTCTTAATATTCTAAGTAAAAATATTATAAAGTAGGACCGAGAATTTTGTCAATGACGCAGTCTTTAGATGCGAAGAACATTGAAGCCAAGTTCGCACTTTGATTTACTTTCCATATAGCATTAACATTGACTGGCATGCAAGTGTGGAGTCTAAGTAAATTCTGTCATAAAATCAAAGGGTTATCGATGGAGTTTTGCGAGTAAACACAGTTCGCGCATTACTCGATCATTTAGTGAATGGTCCTAGCTATTACATTATAGCCGTAAGCTATTAGCAGTGTTGACGTGGGCCGGTTTAATCGCTTGTTGGGTTGCGTATCTAAAAAATAATCCTGAAAACTTTTAAATATCATGTTTTCAGTGTTATGATAACTTGATATTCATCTTTAGCCACTCATTGTTCCAAGTCCAATGCTGTTCATGGACCTCAATCATAAATTTTGCCTATACGTATAGAAACAGTACACTGATTCAATGACGGCGTGTATGAGATGTATGACTGTGATGTTGACTTGTGGTGTGCTGGGTTCGATTCCCAGCAGTTTAAAAATATATAAATCTGAGTTACTCGGTTTAACGATATGCCCGCCTTCTATTATTCAGTCACTAGTACCACCTCTTGCACTAGTAGCAACCAATACACCCACATTTCGCCTTAAATGTTTTGATAAGGGGCAAGCCTAACGCCAATGAATCGAAATACTTCGACCGATCCGAGGTTCGAATCTGGGACCTCAGCTTTGAAATTATACCATACTACAACTACGAGGCAGTTAGAATTAATTATGTTAGACAAAGAAAACACCAAAAATGATTTCCATCAATTTATTCAGCTATTATTCTTAAATCCTTACACATTAATAATAAAACAATAAAAAATAAACATATATTTGCATGGCAACATCAACTATTAACAAAATATGATTATTTATATAAAATTTGAAATACTTTTGGAAGGTAGAAAGGGTTACGTTACCACGCCGGCCTAAGGCTGGCTGGTGGGACGAGGCTAGGACTAGTAGCCGTTAAATATAATTTCTTAATATACAGAATTTAACAAAAATACAGTGCGAGTAGGTCAATCACCTTGCATCACTCAGTGTCACGTTGGAGATCGATTGTTACGTAAGGGGGCTTGTCATTAAAAGCAACATCAGTTTTGTTAAATACTATATGCTATTAGGCCTTAAACGGTCTTAGATAATCCGAGATCTCTAGTCTGACATTGTCTGAAGACTTGAACACCCAAGCCACTACATTAGATGCTACTCATCCGGATTCCCGTGTGTAGCACGGCCTGCGTGCTACAAACGAAGTCCAAGCACAACATATACACATATATTTCGACGGGGCAAAGTGCCAAACTGCTGTGCTAGGCTATTATGCAACAAAAATGCCAAAATCCTGATATTTTTGTAAATTATGCATATCTGTACTAAAGGTACCTTAAAAACGGACAGCTAAATTAACATAAAGATTATTACAATGGTTCCGTAGTGTACATAAATAGTATAAACATTTTTCCAAAGTTTTTTAAACTTTTGTGCGTGTTCTAACTTAATAGTCTATACAATTGAAACTTGCTCATTAGGAGCCAACTATTCTCACATATCGTACAAACAATTTTAAATATTTGACTCCTTCAGTTAGCACAGCAGTTTATCCACATTGCACCCTACAATTGATTTATAAATACGAATATTAGTCAAATATTTAAATAAATTAGACGACCATGTCATGAGGTCAATTTTCAGACGCTACTTCTTAGTGAAAGATATTTGGCCTAAGCTGCCTAGTTATTCCTAAAGCTTTGGTCAAATGACCGCACAACGCATACCGATAGGACGAAACATGAATTTTTTGATACTGAATTGACAAAGTGACTACAATTATACAACCGATAATAAGAGTTGTCAGTGAAGTCAAGAGTATTTTTCGCCGTTTGACACAATCATTTCGTCTTGATTGTATACGGATGTACAGTGACAAACCCGGAACGCGATACAATGACTTGATCACGCTGACAGCTCTCTAACTGCTGTGTACTGTTGTAGATTATAAAGTTTTTAATGCATAGACTTGGGCATACAGCGTTATGCGTTCCTATCGAGATACCAAAACTTTAAAGGCAGAAGCCCGAGAGGTGTGTCCTCAGTAGTCCTCTACAGCTTGCAGTGAGCTCCCTTCCTGGGGATGTTAGTGAACGGCGTGGCTTGAGGGTAGAGGCGTCTCCTGGCCTTGAATTCCACTAGGTCTGTGATTTTCACGGGCTGCTGAAACAAACACTTCTGTTATGGTTTGCCAGTCAATTGTTTGATAGTTTAAACGTAGACCGAAGCATGGCGAGTATAGGGAATTTTGCCACTAACGTACTGTACGCCACAGGTCGACATGACAATTTCCTAATGTAGTATCACATTCCTCATTTATATCGATTTTTTTTGCAACGCAATAGCATAAGAGTAAATTAATTATTATATGCAATATCGCAAAATATTTTATCTACAATTTGTTTTATCTGCAACTACTGATCGATGTAATAATGATGTCTGCACATGGAAGATAATATTCTCATATATTATATGAGAAAAACTATTATGGGGGGACTGTATGAACTTAATAGGACGAGAACGATTATTGTTCTCGTTTGTTTCTTTCGCTTTAAAAGCTGCCGCAGTTAATTAAATACACATAGATAAATGTGAGCGGGATCGAGATAGACGCGGTCGCAGCGGATTCGTGCAGCACTAACAAAAAGACAGCGCGAGTGATGTGCGGGTGTGCGGACCGTACCCTCCACCACGCGTCCACTCACCCCGATTGCCAAGTCGACTTGTCGCGTACTATAATTGCTCAGAAATATTAATTGTAACCAACGTTATTAAAGCTGTATATTATTATATCTTTACACATCAAACGTGAATAAAAATAAACTTAAAAATAAGCTGAGAGTGCTATTGATTTCAAACGTCAATGTTTTAATATTATGTGTATTTTTTATAATTATAAAGTATGTTGGTGGTACCTCTCGTTGATTGGGATCGGGTTGGTCTTCACTCCCGTCAGTCTGCGACTCTCTGCCGGCGCCGCCCTCGGCCATGGAGATCACGTGCACCGATAACTTCCGTCTCTCCGCAGACGACGGACTGATGTATTTCTGTTTAATAAATATTATAGTTATTCAGCTGTGATTCGATTTTTTTTTTCAAATTTTAGTCATATTTCACCTTAGGTGATGAGAACAATGTGTGTTAAAAAATAAATACCATACACATGTGTTTAAATTAATAATTTATTTTTTTCATTTTCGATTGATCGAACATGAATCACTATTTTCTATTCGATTATCGAATAACATTGGACGATGAAACTAACCTTATAGAATTCAATGAGTTCTTCCTTATCGATGGTATTGAGCTGTTCCACTTCCACGCGAGGTCTGTCGAAGTTGTATACCTGTGGGCATGAATATTTACTAATAAAATAATTTAATTAAAAATTAAAAGACCGACTTCAATGTGCACTACAAAGTAATAAATAATATATATTTCATTGTGCTAGCACACATTGATTAATTTTCATATTGACTAGACTAGCCAACAAATCTTAAATACGTAATATTTTGAAGGCGGGTCGCCAAGTGCCAATCGAGAACAAATTTAAGTAATGTAACACAGTTGAATATTACCTACTTGTAGATGTATCGTTGGCGCTCAGTTAGGTCCATATGTATACTAGAAACAAATTAATTTAACATATTGATCCTACGTATACATTTGTTGAAATTTTAATAGAATTAATATGTGTCATATGTGTGGTCTAATTTTAATTTATTGCATATGATCAAAGATATAGTGGTCAAGGGTTTCAACTCCAGGGTACACCATTGACTTATTGGAGTCACTTGCATATTTATATGTGTATACAATTACTTTAACAGTGATAGGAATCATAGTGAGGAATGTATAAGAAAGGGAAGGGTTGTTAAGTTTGTATGTTTCGCTCGATTGTAGATAAGTCCGATGCTCAACAATGTTAATTAAGAGCTGATATATTAGGACGGGCGATTTTTCTATTATGTAGTTATCAGGACAGGGACTGGAATTTGCACCAGATATGATTATAGACTCTCGCCCCCAATCACACCGAGGGACAAAACACGCAAGGCGTAACGTGGGTGTCCTGGTTGATACCAGGAGAATCTCTGCATACCCCTTCTGGGAAAATGGCGTGAGTTTATATAGATTAAGGTAAATTAATATTGCGTGTAAAATTGCGTATTTTTCGCTAGGATGTTTTACACAAATTAAATTTAAGTGTAGGACGTCGTGTTCGTCATTTGGCGACCCGCCTTCAAAATATTACGTATTTAAGATTTGTTGGCTAGTCTAGTCAATATGAAAATTAATCAATGTGTGCTAGCACAATGAAATATATATTATTTATTACTTTGTAGTGCACATTGAAGTCGGTCTTTTAATTTTTAACTAAATTATTTTATTTATTTCTTTTTAGTTTTCATAAGCATTGCAATAATGCCAAAGGTAATCATATAATGAAAAACTGGAATCAATGTATACAAAAAATGAACCACTGTGATCCTTTATGATTTCAAAAACGAAAATTAATATTTTATGATTTTTAAGGAAGCTACACTGTCATTTCGTTTTTATGATAAAGAAAATACTAAAATCGGCTCAACCTGCTAGAGATATTGAGTACACTTATGCGTGGTAATCATTCGTTACCCGTTATAAAACACATATACTTAACCTAATGGACGAAAAATCATTGCGTTTCTGCAAAGTTTTGTGGAGGTCTGCTCTCCAGATATGTACCTATTCATCAGATCATCACCATATTTTATGTGACCAACATTATGTTAATTATATAATTCGTTTCGATTGTATAATTCGTTCCGAAGAAAAGTTATTTAAAATCATTTATTTATTGTCGCAGATATTTAGTATTTATCTTTGTATATATTCGCCCCCCCCCCCTTCCCACGCCCCTTTCCATCCCCTCCCCCCTTGTAGTAGTAATAAACGTATACTGAACCTAATGTAAAAAGAATTATTGCTGTACTGTTCAATTTTGGGAGTTCTGCCCTTCAGGTCCAAAGATATTCATCAGGTCTTCACAATATTTTTTTGGTCTAACCTATCATATAATACTCTTTCACAAAAAAGTTATTTTTAAGTCGGTTAAGAACTGCCGGAGATATTGAGTATTAACAATTGTACCTATTTTCTACCCCCCTCACCCCCCACCCCCACCCTTTTCCCATTTTTACCCACCCTTTGTAATAATATACTTATACTTAATCTAACGCAAAAAGAATTAATGCTGGACCGTTTAATTTGAGGAGTTCTGGTCGGCAGATCTTAAGATATTCATCAGGTCTTCACCAATTTTATATGGGACCAACCCTGTATATCATGCTTTCCAACAAAAAAGAAATTTTCAAAATCGGTTCACAATTGCGGGCGTAATCGCGTAACAAACATACAAAAAAAAAATTCAGTCGAATTGATTACCTCCTCTTTTGAAGTCGGTCAAAAATACATTACTATTTTACGGCAATGTCGCCATGTATGTACAACGTAACGAAAAATTCTGTGGACTTTGAAAAGCACGGTATACAAAAATATCGAACTTCTTTTCCTTAATTCAAATATTCTTTGACATATTTAGTGATAAACTTAAATATATCGTTTTAAATTATTATTGGCGACTGTTTTATGACTTATACTGCAATCGATATCTACACTCAAATTGTACATGAGACTAACCTGTGCGGTAATCTCCGACCACAGCTGTGACGCCTTGCTCGCCATGCGTTTCGGTTTCTCCAGCTTTTGTGCGGCCAACGACGTTCTGTGCTTCAAGAATTCCTCTTCGCTCATGTTCTCTAAATATTCCTGTAATAATATTAAGCAAACCTGAATTTTAAAAAAAGTTGTCTGATATTATACCTACAATTTTTTTCATAGCTACCCAACCTCTTAAGTAGCTGATACAAATGTCTTACTGTCTGACTTAGTTAATAATATGAAATATTAATAGGTAGGTAATATAAAAAGAAAGGAACCTATTTAATCATTGGTTTAAGTACGCACTAGTGAGTTTTCGATGAAAGCTTCTATCCTCTCCTCGAGATAGGCTGGATGCCTGTCGCTCTGGACGATGATCCTCAGTCCCTGCACCCCGTTAGACCTCCGCACTCCACTGAATACTATGTAACCTAGTTGTTCCTGCGAAATAGATCCAAGTATATAAGGATGGTTTAATAGTGTATTTGACTCCATTTTTTAATGTTTTTATCAAAAGGTAACGAACCATATCAATTAATTCATTCTGAATTAAACAAAATAGAAACTTTTTTTTAAATCTTGCATTGGGAGTAAAAGAAAAGGGATGCAAAACAAAACCAGTGACGTCATTAGTCACGCCATGCCACGAACACGCACGCGCACGACGACCGGTGCCCGCTGTTCTGCGTGTCGCGCAGTAGCACGCGCCTGCACTACACTACAGTACTGTGTACCTTGGTGCGCAGCACGCTGAAGCAGGGCTCGGCGAGTGTCTGCGTGTCGCGCAGTAGCACGCGCCTGCACTACACTACAGTACTGTGTACCTTGGTGCGCAGCACGCTGAAGCAGGGCTCGGCGAGTGTCTGCGTGTCGCGCAGTAGCACGCGCCTGCACTACACTACAGTACTGTGTACCTTGGTGCGCAGCACGCTGAAGCAGGGCTCGGCGAGTGTCTGCGTGTCGCGCAGTAGCACGCGCCTGCACTACACTACAGTACTGTGTACCTTGGTGCGCAGCACGCTGAAGCAGGGCTCGGCGAGTGTCTGCGTGTCGCGCAGTAGCACGCGCCTGCACTACACTACAGTACTGTGTACCTTGGTGCGCAGCACGCTGAAGCAGGGCTCGGCGAGTGTCTGCGTGTCGCGCAGTAGCACGCGCCTGCACTACACTACAGTACTGTGTACCTTGGTGCGCAGCACGCTGAAGCAGGGCTCGGCGAGTGTCTGCGTGTCGCGCAGTAGCACGCGCCTGCACTACACTACAGTACTGTGTACCTTGGTGCGCAGCACGCTGAAGCAGGGCTCGGCGAGTGTCTGCGTGTCGCGCAGTAGCACGCGCCTGCACTACACTACAGTACTGTGTACCTTGGTGCGCAGCACGCTGAAGCAGGGCTCGGCGAGTGTCTGCGTGTCGCGCAGTAGCACGCGCCTGCACTACACTACAGTACTGTGTACCTTGGTGCGCAGCACACTGAAGCAGGGCTCGGCGAGTGTCTGCGTGTCGCGCAGTAGCACGCGCCTGCACTACACTACAGTACTGTGTACCTTGGTGCGCAGCACGCTGAAGCAGGGCTCGGCGAGTGTCTGCGTGTCGCGCAGTAGCACGCGCCTGCACTACACTACAGTACTGTGTACCTTGGTGCGCAGCACGCTGAAGCAGGGCTCGGCGAGTGTCTGCGTGTCGCGCAGTAGCACGCGCCTGCACTACACTACAGTACTGTGTACCTTGGTGCTGTTACGACGGGTTTGAGTTAAAGGTTTTTAAAAAAGAAAATACGAAAATAGAAATTAAACAACCGTCAATTAGGACGTCTGAATGGATTGGAATATGGAATGAGACTGAAGTGAGTTGTATGATGGATGGACGTTTTTATTAGATCGAGAATGCTGAGGTAGCAGAAATGAATAGAGAGGTGTGCAGGTAAGGGAGCATTACATAACTATAACACCTCCCTGGGGTGGACTAAACATCGGGGTGTATTATCGATGTTTAGGAAGTTTGAGGGTGGAAGAAGGAAGGGAATGTTTATATTCTAGTTCTAATGCTAGGAGATGGAGTATTATTGGTTTCGGGAATATTTCTAATATTTCTAACGGGGATGATAGGTTCCGGATCAGGAGATGGGTTTTCAGGTAAGGTTACAGGAGTGGATGCTGAGGGTTTAGGAAGGAAACGGGTTAGACGGTTGTTCGATTTAATGAAGAAATATAATTTGAGAATACAAAAAATACATATTATACTAGTTACAATTATAGTTAGGATTGAGTAATGAGTCTCATATTTAATAAAATGTGGCTCGTTTATCAATTTGTCGGCTTCGTCCGACATGGATTTTAATTTTGATTTCAATTCTGTTGTGAAAATATCTAAGTCTAAATTTTCTATTTTTACAGGAGCCTCATTATTCAATAAAAACTTGATCTTATCTAACTTACAGCAAGAATCATTTATAAGGTTGAAGTCTGATTTGTTTATAGTTATATTTAATTTTACACTGTTGAAATTTGGAATTAGTTTTGTATTTTTACAGTACGCGATACAATTATTTGGGATGTTAAGTATTCCAGTACCTACGATATTTATATCGACCATTTCTTTTTCGGGGCATTCTATATAGAGTTTATTGGTCTGAGATTGTACATAAATCCAATTATTATTATACAGTTTCTTCCACAAATCTATATGTCCGTATATGAAGTCTGTTTTACACTGCGTTGGTAAAGCACTTATCACTTTCGTCATGAATTCACTTTCACAGCTCGGGTTTGCGGCGGTCACGAAAACGGTTGACACATCACAAATACGGTTCCGTGGACTTATCATGATACATTCCTTTAGTGAGTCTAGATTACAGTAATCTGATTTATCTCTGGTCATTGCTATATACTTATGGCTAGGTACAATGAAACTATAAGAATTTGGGTTAACGTCATCATGTGGTACTGGTAAGGCGATATTATGAAACAATTCAAAATCCTTAGGGGATACTAAAGGTATTCTTAAAACAAACATAATTTTGTTATCAAGGCTGTAACATATTACGGAAGATATATTCATTAAGGTATGTATGTTATTTATTGACAGGCTAACAGGAAGCTTAACATCTACAGGTAAGTGTCTATAGTTATCGACGATTTCTTGGTATAGCGACATGGGCGGTAATATAGCTGGATGTAGGATGTTTTGACTAGCTAACAGGATGGCGTTTGTTATGTCTTCGAGCTGGAACGATAAGGTAAGTATGCAAGCTTCTAAGCTGTTTAAAATTGAGTTGATGTTTGTTTTGACTATTAATTCGTTGGTAACGAAGGTCACGTTTTTTAACTTAGAGGAGAATTCGTCGATAGCTATTTTAAGACTGCCCTCATTAATTTTAATTTCGTGTAAAGTATTATTTATTTTAGTCAAAAAGGAGGATGTTACTAATATGTTATCTTTTATTAATGAGCTCAATCTTTTTCATTATCCTCGATATTTCTAATAGCGTTATCATATTTGATAGCATCATCTTCATCTAGAGTACCGAATATGGTTTGGATAGAGTGCCTATACCTCCTATCCATGCGGCTCTTCTTTGTCTTTTTGTTACAAGGTGAGATATTGCAGAGTAACTGGCAATTATATCTTTAAATCTGACTGTTAATGGTTGGAAAATGTTATGACATTCTAAATTATTGGACGCTTCGATTTCGATTTGACCACACATGAAACGTATAGTGCCTAATATAGCATTTATATTTTGGATATGGGGCTCAATATGGGAGATATCGAAAGGCGTAACTATGTCTAAATAGCTCACTCTAATATTAAGTTCACCAATTGGATCAAAGAAGATTCCAGAACTCGCGTTGATCTGTTGGATATATTCGGCATGACCGTGAGTCAGTATGCTGGAAAGGAAACATGCACATAAGGAATTGGTTTGACATGAATATAAATCGTATATTTAAGTTTGTATAAAAGGTAGGTTTGTATATTCTTGTAAAATTATATAATGTATATAAGGCTCATGTGTATATAAAGGTATGTATAAGAGGTGTATAAAGGTAAGTATAAAGTATATGATAAAATAGTGTAAGATTTATGTTGCATCTGGTGTGTTAGCATGTTTAACTTCGTCGAAATGGTGTTTTACATGTCTTCTGTTGATAAGTAATGACAATGTGTGGTTACCGTGGACCTTAACCACTTTGTAAGGGCCTTTCCATACCGGCGATAAGGCTTTGCGTGATCTTACGTGGTTTTTTATTAAGACATAATCTCCAACTTTGTATTCGACGGGTCGAGTATGGGAGTCATAATACTGTTTTGAATTTGCTTTTGATTTTTGTATATATTCGACAGCCTTGTCACGGGTATGTTTCATACGGTGTTGCAACATTTTAACATATTCAGGGTATGTTGTAGTAATTGATTCGTTATAAACGGAATCTGGAATGTGTGGTTTATGTCCAAACAGGAGTTCATAAGGGGAATAGTGTGTAGTGCTATGAATGGCTGTATTGTAAGCCAGCATTGCGGTATAGACATATCTCGGCCAATTGTCTTGGTTTTCATTAACGTAGGGTTTTAGATATTCTTTTAGGGTTGAGTGTGACCTTTCTAGAGCGCCTTGCGTTGTGGGTGGTAAGGTGTGGACCATAATTGTTTAATTTTCAGGAACTCACACGTTTTCTTAAATAATTCTGCGGTAAAGTTTGTGCCTTGGTCAGTAAGTATTAATTTCGGTATTCCGAACAGAGATATAAAGTGAAGGAGGCACTCGCAAGATTCTTCGGCGGTATTACTACGAAGTGGGTATGCTAGTGAGTACTTTGTGAGATCATCTTGCATAGTCAAGATGTATCGCAATTTAGCGGTTCCAGATTCGGGTAAAGGACCTACAATGTCGATAGATAATCTTTCGAATGGGGACGTAGATGTTGAAGTGATAATCATAGGCGCTCGGTTAATTTTACGTAAGCTTTTATTCACTTGGCAGGATTGACATTTTTTAATATAGTTATCTATGTCACTGCGCATTCCTTTCCAATAATACTTTTCCTTAATGCGGTTTAGCATTCGGATTGAACCGAGATGTCCTGCAACAGGTAAGTCATGGTTGTCTTTTAGGATTTTGGGGATTTCACTCAAGGATGGGTATAGGATATTATTGTGGTAGATGTGTATCTTTATGTTAGTGCCATCAAATAGGTAAGCGAACATATTATAGATTTTTACGAAGGAATGTCTGTCAAAAGGATTTTTGAAATCGGAAGTGCTGACTTCGTTTATTGTGGGGTATGACATTATTATTTCGTCACGCACATGTTTGAGTGATTTAAATATATCGGGATAGGAACAGTCGTCGAAATGATGTACTTTTATAAATAGGAATAAGTATGTTTTTTCCGAGATTTTGAGTGGTAAAGAGGTATGTAACGTTCTTTCTAATTTCAGGAATCTTCACGTTCGGGTTCTGGGCAGTTATTTAGGACTTCCTGGGACATAGGGCATAGGACTCATCTGTATCTATAGAGGTAGGTATAATTATTAATTTGTGTGTTCCTTTAAGTAGGTTTTCATTATGTTCCACGATGGATGTGTCACAGGGTGTTCCGGATGACTTGAGGAATTTAGTATAGGTTTCGTCGGGCAAAGGTAAGTTTTCAGGTACTGAGGGAGACGTGCTCGGGTGAGGTTCGACAGAAATAGGTAAGTTTTCAGGTATTGGGGAAGTTTCGTCTGGATAAGTCATACCACCAGGTAAGGTTTCAGGATTTTGCCAACTCGTGGAAGGCTGAGGTTCTGTTTGTCCAGGTTATTTCGGCATGTGGTTCGAGGGATTGTTCAGGATGAGGTAAGTTGGAGTTTTCGTTTTCATATTTTCTCTTAGGATGTCAGGGATGTTAGAGGGTGGATTAATGTCTGGCAAGGGTAGGATATCGTCTAGTGGATCAAGTGGATTAATGACATCAGATCGTCGGGGTTGAGGATGGAGGAGTGACTAAAAGGTCCATGAGATCTCCATCTAGATCTCTATTGGAGTTGTCAACAGGAGGGTCATTATTAGGGTTACGATCTGTGTTTGTGTTTTCAGGATAAATAGGGTTTACAGGATATCTGGAAAGGGCGTCTGCGGCTGAATTTAATTTTCCTTTACGGTAAACTATGTCGTAATCGAATTCTTCTAATTTCAGCCTCCAGCGTTGAAGTTTACTACTAGGATCCTTGTGATTGAATAGCCATTTTAAGGGTCTATGATCTGTTACGATAGTAAACTTACGACCGTAAAGATAAGGGCGGAATGTTTACATCCATACAATATGGCTAACAGCTCCTTTTCAGTGGTACTGTAGTTGCATTCACTTTTATTGAGAGTTCGTGATGCGAAGGCTACAGGTTGATCTTTGCCGATGGTGCCTTGTGAAAGTACTGCACCAACAGCGTGATTGGAAGCATCACAGGATAGGGTAAAAGGTTCGGAAAAATTGGGGTAGATAAGTAGTGGGGCTGAGGTCAGATTATGTTTTAGGGGTGTCAAAAGCGAGTTGTTGTTGATTTTCCCATTTAAATGGTATATCTTTTTTCAGGAGATTGGTAAGGGCTTTTGCTGTTTTTGAAAAGTCAGGATAAAACGGCGGTAATAGGAAACGAGGCCCAAAAATGATTTTATGTCCTTGGGATTTTTCGGGATTGGAAATTCAGTTACTGCTTTAATTTTTTCGGGGTTTGGCTTAACGCCGTTTTCAGTAATGATATGTCCTAGATAACACACTTCGTGTCGTAGAAATTCGCATTTGTCTGGTTGTAGTTTTAAGTTAAATCTCGGATTCTTTGGAATATCATTTCGAGGTTTTGGATGCTGGATTTAAGGTCATGACCGTAACAGACTACGTCATCAAGGTAGACGAAACACCGTATACCTTGAAGACCAGACAACACAGAGTTCATTAGTCTCTGAAAGGTTGAGGGGGCGTTTTTGAGCCCAAAAGGCATTCGTAGGAATTGGAAATGTCCCTCCGGGACGGTGAAGGCTGTCTTGGCTTTGTCAGATTCGTTTAATTTGATTTGGTGAAATCCTGAAGCGAGGTCTAGGGTAGAGAAATATTTGCTATTGCCAAGTTGGTCCAGTATTTCAGTAATTTGAGGTATGGGGTATGTGTCGCCAATGGTGACGTCATTAAGTTTTCGGTAGTCAATTACTACGCGCCACTTC
This sequence comes from Hyles vespertilio, assembly GCA_009982885.2. Lineage (NCBI taxonomy): Eukaryota > Metazoa > Arthropoda > Insecta > Lepidoptera > Sphingidae > Hyles > Hyles vespertilio. The sequence goes on along the minus strand of WUWR02000028.1, from coordinate 54,122 downwards.
TGTACGTTGAAGCGTCGAGTTTTTTGGGAACTACCCATATGGGTGAAGACCAAGGGGAATCGGAAGGCTCGATTATATTTTGTTTCTAACATTTTGTTGACTTGGTTTTTGACTTCGACCTTATGGATTTCAGGAAATCTGTAAGATTTGGTGTGTATTGGAACTGAGGTTGTAGTTTTAATTTCGTGTTTCAGGGCGTTAGTATAGGAGAGTTTTTCTCCGGGAAGGTGGAAAATGTCGGAAAAATCGGAACACAACGGTAGGAGTGCATTTTTTTCTTCTTCGTTGAGATGCGATATGCGTAATTGACTTAGGACTTCCTTAGTGCGATTAAAACTGTTCTTACTATTATTGATCGCATTTACTGATGTGGGATGAATGGGGTTATTGAATTTGGAGATGTCAATGGGTTCAAGTTTTAGGTTAAGGTTTGATTTAATTGTTGTGGCTTTCTCGGATGTGTTTACCACGGATATATTTATCCTGTTATTATCCTTAACACGTACTAGGCAATTTGCGATTAAGAGGGTTTCTGAAAGTTTCTGGTCAAGTACTAAACCCTCTTTTACTTTTGGATTTGAGACGGAGCATTCTATGACAGTTTCAGTTCTTGCAGGGATTAGGTATGCGGGATCATGGAAATGTAATTTCAGGGATGATTTATCAATGTGGAGTTGGTTGTCGTTGTAATTATATTGCAATTAAGGGCGTTTAACATATCTGAACCTATGATTCCATCATAAGGTAGGTGTATAGTGTCAATGACATGGAATTTGTGGGGTATCGTGGATTTGGGAATTCGCATTTTTAATAGGAAGTGTCCTCGGGTGTGGATAGGTTGATCTGCCGGATCGATGCCTTTTAATTGGATGGTTTCGTTAATGAGTTTGGGATATTTTTCGATGCACGAGTGTTTTAGTAAGCTTACGGATGATCCTGAGTCTACTAGGAGGGATAATGGGATATCTGATACAGCGGTGTCGATGAGGACATGAGGTAGTAAGGTTTTTGCAGGATTGTTAGTGATTTCAAAAATGTTAGATTTCGATTTGTTTGGATACAGTGATTTCCCTATCATGGATTTAGTAATGTTATTTTTGGAATTGGAAGGATTTGGAATGTGTACATGAGTTTGGGGCTGGTTACCCTGTTTGTTGTACAGTACAGTACAGTACAGTATTTTTGGAATTGGAAGGATTTGGAATGTGTACATGAGTTTGGGGCTGGTTACCCTGTTTGTTGTACATTTGTTTTGAAACAGTGGATTTAGTAATGTTATTTTTGGAATTGGAAGGATTTGGAATGTGTACATGAGTTTGGGGCTGGTTACCCTGTTTGTTGTACATTTGTTTTGAAACAGTGGATTTAGTAATGTTATTTTGGAATTGGAAGGATTTGGAATGTGTACATGAGTTTGGGCTGGTTACCCTGTTTGTTGTACAATTGTTTTGAAACAGTGGATTTAGTAATGTTATTAGTGTCGATTTTGGACTGTTGGAGCCTCGCACGACACTGGGACGAGACATTGATTAGTTTTTTGTTGAGTTATCAATGACGTCTTGTCCTTCTTCAGGGTTGTCAGAATATGTGTCATTTGTGTTTGCGGGCTCGTCACAGACAAAGTGAACGCGTTGGGGTGTACGGGGTGAATTTTGTTGGAAGTTGTTGTATCTATTATTATTGTACTCCCGTTTGCGGCACTGTTCTATACTGTGTCCGGGGATTTTGCAGTACCGGCATATTACGGGGGGTGAGTTGTTCGTTGGACGGTTAAAATTGGGGTTTCGTGGTGTGTTTGGGTTTTGGTTATAGTTGGGATTGTAACGGATAGGATCGCGACGGATGGGTTTTTGGAAGTTCGGTCTGGTTTGATGGGGATTATTGGATGAACTTTGCCGAGATAAAGAAGTTTGAACTTTTTCCTCAGAAATTGCCAAATTGATAGCTTCATTCAGCGTTTTTACGCTTTTGCATCTAACAAAGTTGGATATTCTGGGTGATAGTCCCATTTGGAATTGGTGAAGGGCCAGTTCCTCCATAGAGGCCTGGCGTCCCACCATTTCTCTGTTTTTATGCCCGTGGGATATAGCAATTTCGGTCAAGAGCTGGGATAGGCACGTTTCTAATCTCAAAGCGTACTGACTGACAGATTCGTTGTGTTGTTGTTTGCACTCCTGCATTTCCATTATCAAATGGGCGTAGTGCTTTCTTTCACTAAATTGAGTTTTTAAGAAGTCTTTTAATTGTTGCCAATTGGTAAACTCTTTTATAGAGCAGGCTGTTTCTGCCTTGCCCTCTAACTGGCATAGAATATATTTAAATATAATGTCCTTTTGGTTTTCTGTGGCCAGATCGAACGCGTTATTACAGTTGACTAGGAATGAATTTAACTTTTCCCTATTACCATCATACGGCTTGATAAATTTCAATAATGTTGTGAGATCTACTTCTTGTTTGGTTGCTACTGTTTTCCTTTTGGACGCTGCCCTAGTGGAAGGTCCTTGAAGAGGAGGGTAATTATATTGTCCTTCCTCTTCAGTATCAGTGATGGCAATTTCTGGTTTTTCAAATTTGGGACTCTGCGATCTCTCAGCCATTTTACAAAATTACAAGGGTACTTGACAAATATAAAATGGTTGTTAAACAATGATTATATGTAAAACACGGAAATAGAAAATTGCAAGTATCAGTAAGTTGTGACAATTATAAAAATATTAAAGGACACGAGATTTGTATTAATGTATGAGTATAGCAATGACCAGGTAAATTTTAAGATATTACTCACAGGAATGCGGGAAGTACGAATACGAACATTTCTTGAAGTCTTGATGTCTTGGAACTTGGGCTGTAGTGGTGCGTGTTCGTTGACAAGCCTCGGGGTGTGGTATCGCTGCCTGGAGAATTCACACCGGTCACAACACGTGACAGAGGGTGTGACTCGCTCTGCTTCCGGAGACGGCTGCAGCACAACGTTGCTCAGCAATGGTCTTCTAGCAGGAACACGGCGATGCACAACCAAGTGGGCCGGGCCAGAACTCGGTGCGGAAAGTTCCGTGCACAATGGAGTTGGCACTTACGCGTCGCGAAACACAGGTTTGAGCTTTAAATAGTTCCAGAGACGTACCAGGGATATTTTAAATCCCTTTCCGCTGCCACCAAAAATGTTACGACGGGTTTGAGTTAAAGGTTTTTAAAAAAGAAAATACGAAAATAGAAATTAAACAACCGTCAATTAGGACGTCTGAATGGATTGGAATATGGAATGAGACTGAAGTGAGTTGTATGATGGATGGACGTTTTTATTAGATCGAGAATGCTGAGGTAGCAGAAATGAATAGAGAGGTGTGCAGGTAAGGGAGCATTACATAACTATAACAGTGCGCAGCACGCTGAAGCAGGGCTCGGCGAGTGTCTGCGTGTCGCGCAGTAGCACGCGCCTGCACTACACTACAGTACTGTGTACCTTGGTGCGCAGCACGCTGAAGCAGGGCTCGGCGAGTGTCTGCGTGTCGCGCAGTAGCACGCGCCTGCACTACACTACAGTACTGTGTACCTTGGTGCGCAGCACGCTGAAGCAGGGCTCGGCGAGTGTCTGCGTGTCGCGCAGTAGCACGCGCCTGCACTACACTACAGTACTGTGTACCTTGGTGCGCAGCACGCTGAAGCAGGGCTCGGCGAGTGTCTGCGTGTCGCGCAGTAGCACGCGCCTGCACTACACTACAGTACTGTGTACCTTGGTGCGCAGCACGCTGAAGCAGGGCTCGGCGAGTGTCTGCGTGTCGCGCAGTAGCACGCGCCTGCACTACACTACAGTACTGTGTACCTTGGTGCGCAGCACGCTGAAGCAGGGCTCGGCGAGTGTCTGCGTGTCGCGCAGTAGCACGCGCCTGCACTACACTACAGTACTGTGTACCTTGGTGCGCAGCACGCTGAAGCAGGGCTCGGCGAGTGTCTGCGTGTCGCGCAGTAGCACGCGCCTGCACTACACTACAGTACTGTGTACCTTGGTGCGCAGCACGCTGAAGCAGGGCTCGGCGAGTGTCTGCGTGTCGCGCAGTAGCACGCGCCTGCACTACACTACAGTACTGTGTACCTTGGTGCGCAGCACGCTGAAGCAGGGCTCGGCGAGTGTCTGCGTGTCGCGCAGTAGCACGCGCCTGCACTACACTACAGTACTGTGTACCTTGGTGCGCAGCACACTGAAGCAGGGCTCGGCGAGTGTCTGCGTGTCGCGCAGTAGCACGCGCCTGCACTACACTACAGTACTGTGTACCTTGGTGCGCAGCACGCTGAAGCAGGGCTCGGCGAGTGTCTGCGTGTCGCGCAGTAGCACGCGCCTGCACTACACTACAGTACTGTGTACCTTGGTGCGCAGCACGCTGAAGCAGGGCTCGGCGAGTGTCTGCGTGTCGCGCAGTAGCACGCGCCTGCACTACACTACAGTACTGTGTACCTTGGTGCGCAGCACGCTGAAGCAGGGCTCGGCGAGTGTCTGCGTGTCGCGCAGTAGCACGCGCCTGCACTACACTACAGTACTGTGTACCTTGGTGCGCAGCACGCTGAAGCAGGGCTCGGCGAGTGTCTGCGTGTCGCGCAGTAGCACGCGCCTGCACTACACTACAGTACTGTGTACCTTGGTGCGCAGCACGCTGAAGCAGGGCTCGGCGAGTGTCTGCGTGTCGCGCAGTAGCACGCGCCTGCACTACACTACAGTACTGTGTACCTTGGTGCGCAGCACGCTGAAGCAGGGCTCGGCGAGTGTCTGCGCGAGCAGCTCGAGCGCGGCGTTGCGCCTGGAGGCGCGCGCGCCGCACGCCACGTACACGCACGCGCACGACGACCGGTGCACGCTGTTCTGCGTCTCGCGCAAGTACCATGTGCCTGTGCAACATACACATATTGTATATCACTTCGCTGTTATACTTTTTTTTACAAAGTTAAAGCTTTTTAAGCCTCCCTTCCGATACCGCTCGGGAAGCCGAAAGGTATAGGTATGTATGTCCAACGCCCGTGTCACTGACCTCTAGCCGAACACGCTTGCTGATAATGCGATCTAGCCGGGTGCGTAACAAATACTATGCCAGGTAACAATCAATTCGACTAAAGCCTTTCGCTGGCCACTCAACTTTGCCTGGTCCGACCTCTTACTCTCGACTATGGAAGGAATCACATCGAAAACAACACAAAATGTCTGTGAAGACCTGGTTTTACTTTGGGTTGATTTATCCGACTTACATACAACAAAAATAGGTGAGGCATAATATCGTGATTTCAAGAATCCAAGTACCTTTTTCCATCTCTATTTCACGGTGTAGCAGCAATTGCTGTGCAAGTAGCGGAGTGGCGTCTTTTGGTATCCTGCAACAAAACCAAAGTAAAGGAATAAAGTGCCTGACACTTACTGCTAAAATCGCATATAAGCGTCTCAACCAAAAATATTTTTTTGTAGGCAAGAGTTTTAAAAGTTTCCTCACTTGTTCTCGAACTTGTCCGCGATGCTGGTAGCCCGTTCGCGTGTAAGATTGCCATACATCAGAGACTCCACGTGAACTTTCTTCATGAATCTCTGTGCGAAATCGTCTAACTGTTCCACCGTCATACCTTAAACAAAAAGGGGTACGTTAATTGTCCTGTTTGTTCGTTAACTGTCCATAGTGACTGATGCGAATGTGCAGCATTATAACCTCAATCATCAATGTAATACGAACTAAAGGTAATAGAAAGAACCGAAGGAAAGTTAGTCCGTATAAATTGACGTCACACGTTTACGAAGGACCAATCATAGCACGAGTAGCTTGTCAGTGGTGTTTCATATAACTGAAAAAATATAATGTAACTTCCAAAAATATGAATCATATTTTTTTCGGAATGCAATTGACTGAGTCATAATTTAAATTGATAAATTTAAATGAAAATACATTAACATGTAGCTCGTACATACGGACTTTAATTTCTGAGTAAATAAAGATTTATTATTATTAAGTATTAAAAACATTGTTTATTTATACTATTTTTATACCTGGCTTGATCATCATGTAGAATATATAAGCTAATGACACAAGTATAAATATTTACCCGCCGCTGCATCCAACAGTTGGCTGCGCGTCCACACGGAATCGGACAAACACAAGGCTTGTTGGAACACCGCGTGCTACAACAATAACAATATGCTTACTTACATTACATGAAATGATCTAGAAACATATCATAACGTATCGTTTTCATTAAAATTGCTGGAGATATTGATACAAAGCATCTTATGTCTCAGAATGGCGAGCGCATTGGAATGCCAAGCAGTGCTTTGTAATTCAATGTTTTGTTTGCTTTTAATACAGTTCATAAGCTCTCGTATCGCTTCCCATCAGGTATACGGCATGCTCGTCTCGCCATTCATTGGAATAAAAAAAACAAAGCAGGTTAGAATCATGCTGATTTATTTATGCCACGTTACAAGAAGGTAGGGACCTTGGAGAAGTGACAAAGAAAGTGGGGCACATGGGTGTAAAATATTTGTACAATAACTTTTCTATACCTGATAAGGCTGTTCGGCCTCGAAATTTTTGATGGCCCTTATGTGGTTCTCTTTCATGATTTCGAATCTCTGCGGGTTCGCCTTGAAGTCCACCATCTCGTTGAGAATCTTCTCCAGCAGCACGTGTTGCTTGTCGTCGTAGCCGTCGATCGATATCTGAAACGGACCGTGGTATTAATTGCTGGCTAACTCATTAACACATATCAAATTGAGGCGGACATTATAAGCAACACTTGCACAGTGCGGACGCGTCAACTAGAATCGTTGCTAACTAAAGCCCTGGTCTGTCGAAGCTACGCACAGCGTTGCGTTGCGCGGAATGCGGTGTCAAACTCGGTTTTGTACATAGACGTAGTATCAATAGACTTGACATGCATTTGACATATATAGTCCATCTCACTTAGACTTATGCATAAACCTTAAAAAATGAAAGTGACAAAACATAATTTGCGGTCCTTGTCATAGTTTCACATAATTTTGTAGGGCAACACTGCGTGTACCCAAACAAATAAGACGTGCGGTTTGTTATAAACTTGAATTACTGAGTATTTTACGAATATTTGCGGTCAAAAATGTATGTAAAAGAGTGTTGGAACTGATTATAAGACAAAAGGTATGGTGTGCTGCTTTATTATTGGCTGTGATAGCGGATCTAAACGATAATATGAAAATATAACCTCTCACTGGTAAGTGCATTTTATTTAGTATATTGGTAAAAATAAATGTAGACGTTCATTATTACTAACATCTGCAATTAGTATTTCATAGAATACATTGAAAAATAGGATTATATTTGCATAAAAAATAAAAATGCTTTTTTTTTACTTTATGTCTGTCCCTCACGGTGGAACTCGAATGTCGAGTCGTCATTTGATACTACGTCCATGGTTTTGTATGAAAAACATTGACATTGACATGACGTTCCGCCGCAGTATGCGTCATCCAGCGTCTGCGGTGAGAGGTCAACCGGGTGATGGGTAGACTGGTCTTTTGTGCTGTCACAGTATGCGTCGGTGTAGAGGGGCAAATGTGGTGAAGCGCGGGGCAGATACACCGCACAACGTGCCGTCATTCTCATCATTTCGTCGCGGTAAGCGTATTTGCGCAATAGATTTATTTGAGGATAATATTTTTATCAATTTTTGTTTGGTTTAAACTTTTGTTTAGGCTGTGGCGCATATATCGACTATGTGCTGCCGCACAGTACGTTTAATACAGTTCACGTACGTTCCCAATGACAATGGCGCAATATTACACCACGTAGGAATAAAACTTTAAAACCTTGCTTTGGTAAAAAAGATACAATTAAAAAGTAAAAATAATTAATATTTAATAAGTACAAGATTATAAAATGGAGTCAATTACATTTATTCTATTGTTATAAAAATGACGAACGGAAGTGTATGTTAATTGTTCTAAGTACCTAGTACCCCATGCTTTTTAACAAAATATAGCAACGGAATTAGTTCCCAACTGATCAGGGTACAATTGGAGACGACTTATTAGTAGGTATCTATATACATTCAGTCTTTATCCCTATTCGCAGGGCACTTTATCAGCCCATATACGTCCCACTGCAGAGCACGAGTCTCCTCTACAATCGAGAATACGATTGAGAATGGTTAGGCCACTAACCTAGCTGGCCTTATCCCTATATTTGCATAGAAAGAAATACAATCAACAAACAACAAATTTTATATGAGCCCGAAAAAGTAGCTACAAAGAATCTTATGATGAGTTTTGTATCAGCCCATATACATACATTCGTTGTATAATGGTTGTATATTATCTTCGTAATTATTTACAAAATCCAACTGCAAGATATAATAAACTATCGCCGTTCAACACAATTAGCACCACTCTCCTAGCACCTGGAGTGCATCATATGATGACATGGTGCAATTTTAAATATGTAGTTCCTCATAGTAGTATCAAGTTCTGTGTTTTCCGCTTTTTTCCATTCCCATTCCATTAAAACCCCCTCTATATATATTGTAATTTGTGCTACTTACACCTACGCATATATATTTGAGCTCTGTGTTATGAATTCTGTTAAATACTAAAATAAAATTATTATTTTAAAAAGTGACCATCAGTATTGTTCCAGGTTTTGCTTGTGACAATTTTATAAGAAAATAATTAAATCGTTATGGAATTTATTTTTACCCAATTACGGTACGATCGATAACGATAATGTAAGAAAGGATAACTACATAAATCCAGTGAAATTTAATTTGATCTGAAAATAAGTTGTTTAGCCGAAAAAAATGTATTCAGCACACGCGTATTTCATTAGAATGATAGGAACCACTTATATCACGTATCAATATTGCGAAAATTGTCTCGTAAACATATATACCCAGTTTATTTAAAATGACGCACAAACATTTTTTAAAGAAATTATATATATTTTTGAATTCAAATGATTGTTATTTGTTGTCATGGAAATTCAAGAAAACTTCAATGCGAAATTGCCATATTAACGTTGGTTGTCAATGAACGGTTCTCCCATTGGTCAACGGTTTTACGCACAGAGTGAAACCTATATGAGAACCACCTTTTTTGTTGTTATGTGAACTACGTTGCATGATGTCATGACGTTACCGCTTACCGCAGTGCCGCGCGTATTCTTCGCCAGATCAGGCCTTAACGAAGAGCGAAATAACAAAGGCGGAAGCAGCGATACGATCTATTTCGTAACAAGCATTTTGTTGGCGGTGTCACAATTTGAATTAACCAATGTAGCTTAAACAATCATCTATGAATTGCAAACAATTGTATATTTATATTTTGGTCGATTTTAAGCTTCAATGGTCTGTGTCATAAAAAAAACTTGCTGCTGACAATCCTGAGTTACAAAAGTTGTGGCGGCGGGTGTGAGGTCGATACAATCTGTGTATTAACTTTGGATACGTGCGGAACCTTATGCGTACATGCGAGTGTGCACGTCCGCGCGTACGTATGCGTCCATATATCGCACCCCCAGTGTAACAATGTCACATATGTAAAAATTGTAAGGTTGGAAGGTATAAAGAAATAATCTTTTATTTTTTAGAATATTACGTAGACATAATTTTTTAACGGTAAATTAAAAGTTGATATTGTGATAGAAGCTGTTTAACTTGTCTATGTTTTGAAATATCATATTTTTATACGATGTCAAAGTATCAAATGTTTTTCCAGAAAAGTAGCATTTTTGCAAAAGTGACATTGTTGCACCGGGGGTGCGATATGTATGTATGTATGGGGAGTATAAAGGTGCGTGTATGCGTGCACTCACGCTGAGGCCGTGCTTGGCGTTGGAGAGGCTCCAGCGCAGGCCGGCGAGCTCGGCCGCGTAGGCGCACTGCTGCAGCGCGTCGCGCAACAACAACACCCACACCGACGTCAGGTTGCAGCTCAAAGGGTCCGCGTACGCCAGCGGACTGCGTGCAAACATACACACTTGTATATACAGGGTATATCAAGAGTGCTACCGAAAACAAAGCCGGGTGGTAGTTTAAGCGACTTCAGACACAATGCAACAGAAAAAGTTTCAAAAAAAAAAGCGACAATTTTTTTTTGTTATTTTTTCCTATGACCATATTTGGGTGGTAAATGCATTTTTTTTCCTAAAATAACAGTGTATACCCTTTTATTTATAAATAATCTAAGGTATAAAAGAGTTTAAATTTTTATTTTAGCAAAAACTATGGATTTACCACCCAAAAATGACGATATTTAAAAAATCATAAAAAATTGCTGTCGCGTTTCTTTGCGAAATTTTTAGTTGCTTTGTGTTTGTAGTCACAAAAACTACCACCCGGCTTCGTTTTCGGTAGCAGTCTTGAGATACCCGGTATACATCATCACTCACCGACTGACGCATCAAAGTATATAGTATAGCTCAAAACATTAAAAATATTGGACTGAAATGTGAACAGTGAGACACATATAAATACTGTTTATAGAAATGGGGTGTAGTAGGGTCACATATGGAATGCCGACTTTCCTTACAGATTTTGCCCATAGGTGCTCACATAAAAAAATATTATGATTTTAAATATTGATACTATTGCAAATTTACAATTCATTAAGCCAGTAGAAGTGCTCAGCTCACCTGACAAGGTCGAAAGTCATGACAGCTTTCGGCAGGTGGAACTCGTTGTCCCTCTTGTACCACAGTCGCATCAACGGCGTGTCCTGAAACCATTAAGCAGTCATTGATAGAACTTTATGAGTCAAACATCACACTCGAAACACTCAAACACTGCCAGCCTCTGTGGCTCAGTTGGTTAGACACCTGATGTGTAACGTGATGTTACGAGTTCCAAACCAAGACGAATATTTGTGTGATCCACAGGTATTTGTTTAGGGTCTGGTTGTTTTTGGGTCAGTATGTGTTAAATAGTTGCTTCGATCAAAAATATACTAGACACAGGGTCCGAAACAAAATCACACGTTGTTTATACTTATACATATGAACTTCGAACTACGAGTAGAAAAAATGATGTAGCAAAAAGTATTAAATTATAATCAACTTCAGGTAACAATAAACCTTATAACTTTAAATTAAGATTCTGTTTTTGGATTGTACTAAAATGAAATAAGACCAGAAGCTTATTTGTGCTCTTATTTATCTTGCCGTTTTAAAGCCGTTACATACATATAATCTAGTGTATGATCGAAGGAATGTTGGGTGTATTTTATTTATCACAGTGGCAGTGGTTTTGGATCAGCAGGAATCGAGTATACCTTGATGATGGCGGGCGCGATGGCGTCGGCGGTGGGGTCGTCGCTGGTGTCGAGCTCGAGGCGCGCGGGGATGAACTCGTTGGGCGGCGGCATGTGCAGCTCCGGGCCCGGCTTCACGGTCTTCCACTCCTGACACGTCACACAATCAGAAAAAATATTTAATTAAGGTACGTACATACAAGAAAATCTAATAAATTATTAACTTTCAATGGTTATAGCCAGTAGATATTTCTATTAGGTAAACTTCTATAATATATTATTTTCATATAAGTTCTTATAAAATATTTTTTATGTGATACTTGAAATACAAAAGATTTTAAAGTTTTATGACTGTCTTAAATGGTATTGCAGTTATACACGACCTTGTAGACTATATACTATATGAATTGAATAACAACTTGTATACTATATACTAGTGAAGTGATCACCTTGATCTTGGCTTCATCAATGTCCTCCTGCAGGTACTTGGTGCCGTACCAGAACTCGGATTGCGTGCACTTGTCCGCGAAGCACCTGAACAATATTAGTCGGTTATTTGCACTGGTTGGTATCGACATTCCTTCCTGGAGACATTTCCTTCTTGGAGACATCATCAAAGGCATGTATAGTGTTCGTTTGAGTGATACAGTGCAAAGTAATGTGATGACGAAATGTAACTTTTATAGTAATAAAATATGATGTAAGAACAGCAAAGGGAATATAAAAATTAACCCAATTATATCAGACACTTTTTCTTTCTATTTTTTTTAATATAACTTCATGTGTGCTGAATGTAAATCCTTCTGACATTGTTTTTATATTGGAAGTTATTACGTGACAGTAAGTGCAAGATTCGGTAAAGGGGTGCTAACTTGGCCACAATCCCGACGCGTACGTTCTCGGGCGTGAGCAGCGCCAGTAACTCCTCGATGAGGTCGGGGCGCCACTCCGTCACCAGGTAGTACGCGCTCAGCACGTCTTCCATCGGAAACTCCTGTAAAAATATTAATTCAAATATATTACTTTATATTCTGTCCATAACTGGCCACTGCTGCCTGCCACGGTAGCCACTGACGACACATGCGGAAGTTAGATTGAATGCTTAGGTCATAATTCACGTAGGTATTTTTTTTTGATCTCATGCACAATCTATATTAGATAATGGAAACAAAGATTTGAATTTATTTTGCAAGCATAATTCATTTTTTAAATGTAACTTTGCGCAAAACCACCTATATCATTTCATTACTGTATTTTCGTTATATTCTTGCTTACTTTAATTACACATAGACAAATTCGGACAGGAATGTCTATGCGTTATAAATATTTGTTCGTGGGATAAGACACGCCGCTTACAGAAGGAAAGCCTCTGAACTAATTAGTTTTCAAGCTTATTCAGATTTTCGTGCATATAAAGTTGAAAATATAAGGTGTTTACATTCTTCACAGCAATAGTAAACAGCGTATTATCCAAAGATTTCCAAAACGTTGAGTTATATGGTGTAAAGAGGATAGTGTAAGTCAGTACGCACGTGCAACAGATGCACGTTCCCGGTGACGAGCGCGCGCGGGTCGAGCGCGTCCTTGAAGCGGAACTCGAGCGCCATGAGGTCGCGCTGCTCCTCCCACACCCAGCGCTGCGGGCCCGACGCGCGCACCATACTGATGTACTGCGCGCACACATCACCATTTATAAATATACACGTCATACACTCAAGGGCGGATCCAGTTTTTACGCCAGGCGGGGGTCATATAGTTCATGTCAGAACACTGGGTCCGATTTCAATACTCCAATTCGTAATAATGACTTTTTAAAGTTTGTTACAGGCATGATTTCTGAACACACACATATCTTTTTACTACCTTTATCGACATACAAATAATTAAATGTGCTTATAAATTTTATCAACAAGATAATTAATAAATTTTGTCAATTTGAGGCCAGCCCAGGGCGGGTCATGACCCCCATGACCTCCACCCTGGATCCGCCATTGCATACATTAACTTAATGGAACAAAAAAATAGCGCGATGCTTATTGTAATTTCAAATGGTTCGAAGAAAGAGTCAAAAACACAGGATAAATATGTTAGAAGAAGATGAATTGACATCGTTAGTTACGTACAACGTACACTATGTTGTATTCTTAAGTAGTAAGTAATAGTACACGCACATGAAACAAAAGACTGATATTTCACTTTCAATATTTTTTGTGCCACAAAGTACAGGGTAAAGGTTTGTGTGTGGAGATCCTTACCTGGAATACCAGAGACACGATGTCATCGATATGCTTCAGTCCATCTTCAGTTAAGTCCACCTGCACTCCGAAGAAGCCAAAACCACGACCTCCTATTCTCGTGCCACCCACCAAGCTGCAATACACATGTTATAAATTTAACCTTGAGCATTTATATACATCTTGCAGTTAATTCTAGTATAAAAACATCGGTATAAAAAAATCAAACAATAGGAAAACCACTAAAAATATTTTCACGAAAATTTCAAGTACCAACACTTTGTTAGCTTTCTGGTTTTAATATTCTCATGAATCGATCGAAACTGGCTATTGTTCCCAGCTTAGTGCCAGGCTCACCTTCTATCACATCCTCTAAAGGGAAAGTGCTTGGAAACTTGGCCCGGCAGTTATTAGCCTGGTGAATTGTAGACAGCACCATCACTTCTGGGATACAGGTATGAGCTTCTGGGTGCATTATAAATAAAATAAAAATAAACACATACAACAGTCACATAAATAGTCCTGACCCTACACTAAGATCGAATCTTGTAACGTGGGTATCAGGAACTACAAGACCCAATTTGGTCTCACATACACCCAGACCCGAGACAAATATTTGTGGGCCTCACAAACATTGATCTCGGTGCAGGGATCGAACCTGCGCCCTCTTGTTTCCCAGCCAGCGTCAAACCAACTGCGCCACGGCGGCTGTCATTTTCTATGTCTATTATATCCGATTTACTTATTAAGTGAAAAATAGTATAATACAGCTGAAATTGATAATTACCTGTTGCACCAGCCTCTAGCCTTTAAAGCGGACAGCAGACTACCAGGACCCTCGTGCCCCAGCAGGTGGGAGATGTAATGACCCGGCTGTTGACACAAACATATTTATTTAACAACTTAATGTACATCAGAGAACAAAAAAAAAATTGTAAAGAATGGCGGCCTTATTGCTCGAGGCGATTTCTTCCAGGCAACTTCAATGCACAAGACAGAACGACAATTTGGGGGTACGAGGGCCAAACTAAAAATTTTGCAACTGGCCACTTAAAAAAATATATTCAAAAAATAAATTTAAATTTTGAAAATAGAACTCTAGAAATATTATTGAGTACTAGGTTTTGTCCGCCACTTTGTGTGATTAACTGTATTTAAAGCATATTTTACATTTTAAAAATCAATACACACTCGCCTAAACAAGATATTACGTCCCTGTTTGCCCTTTATTTGATTTTCTTGTCTAATTATTGTATGTGGGTCTCAATAAATAATTAATAATGAAACAAATAAATGTACGTCTGACCCCGCTCTTGTAGTGTTTCCTGGTGTCCGGTATGGGGAACTCTATGGAGAGCGAGCGCAGGTCCCGCACTGGCACGCAGTAGGCGCGCTTGCGACGCAGCGCCGGCGGGAACGGGTGCTCCGGCCACGACGGCGCAGACACCGACCGGTCCTCCACCAGAGAGAACAATGGCACCACCATCTTCTCCAACTCGTCCAGACATTCTGCAAGTTAATTTACTTTCAACGAGGCTATATTTATGCGTGGTGGCCTGTTGGAAAACGGACTAGACGCGACTGCTAACATGTTCACGGTGACCACGGGTTGAACACCCAGGGCAAACCTGCATTTTCGGAATCATGTGTGTATTGATAGTCAATCATCACGCACTACAACAGTGAAAGCATTTTTAAGACTTTTAATAATACACAAGTAAGAATTACTTCAAAGTCACGGGTACGAGGAACAGAAAAGGATGAAGCCGTTGTGACGTCATCTTCCATGAGGCCAGTGGGTACGAAAGAAAAGCGAGTGTCCCCACTGTACTACAATGAAATATTAATATTAATATCTCAGTTATTTTATAATCAATTTTAATGCTGTTTTGAATTTGTGTTTGGTATATTTTGGAGTGATAATTACTGTTCAAAATTAAATATTGGAAACATCATTATTATGCCTACCTCGTTGTATCTTGATACGCAATATTGATTACAAACGTACATACATACACTCACGCCTTTTTCCCAGAAGGGGTAGGGGGTAGGTAGAGGTGTCAGGACATTTCGCCTTGTATGTTCCGTCCCAAGTGTGTTGGGGGCGAGCTTATCGCCATACCGGGCACAAATTCCTGACTCCCTGCTGATAATGATAGAACAATCCAGAACCACTTACCTGACCCGGGATTCGAACCAGGGATCCTAGCCTTTTAACCGTACCGTAGTACAACTACGCCGCCAAGGCAGTTTTGATTAAAAACCCTATTATTCCATTCAGTGACCATTTCGTTTAATTGTAACTAAAACCTATTGTCTAAGTGATAATAGCCAAGTGGTGTGGCGATTCAATTACGATTACCTTCTAGTGCAGTAGTCCTGAGCTACGTTTTATGTGTCTAATGTATATCTATGTATTAAATAGTCTAAATTATTATATCTGTTACCAGTACCTGGATGACCGAGCTTTGCTCGTTTGTTTTGGACTTAAGAAATTGCACCCTTGAAGGAATTACTCCACTAAGTCTCCTTGTACTTTTTACTATTTATAATTCCAATACAGTTCAACATGGTCTTATTTTCTCTTACAAATTATTCCTAGCAACGCTCCATAGAATATACCGTACTTTATATAATATATTCTCTCTCGATTCAATACTCGCTCAATCCGACAGTATATCTTTAATAATCAATGATTCAAACAAATAGCCATATCCAAAATTAAACGCCAAATTACCAATTTCACTTACTAATTTTAAAGTTTTGACATATATCCCAATAAAACCTAATAGCTAATACCACTCATTGGCTTAGCGTTGCTTAACAATGCCATCTGCTGGAATATCTTTAGTGTTATTGTATGGTTATGCACTTAGTTGCACACAATGAAACAAATAGTATTATTATTTGCCAATAGATGTCAGGAAGAGTAATATTATCAGTTTATATTTTTATTTTTTTATTACATTTTCTAAAAATGAATCCTAGCTAGATCGATTTATCGCCCCCGACACCCCCTGTATACAAAATTTCATGAAAATCGTTGGAGCCGTTTCCGAGATTCAGAGAATATACAGGGTATCTCAAGACTGCTACCGAAAACGAAGCCGGGTGGTAGTTTTAGTGACTTCAGACACTTTTGATTTTTTTTTGTTATTTTTTTCCTGTGGTCGTATTTGGATGGTAGATTCATTTATTTCCTGAAATAGTAGTGTATACCCTTTTATTTATAAGGACTCTAAGGAATAGAAGAGATTAAATTATTATTTTAGCAAAAACTAGGGATTTACTACCCGAAAATTACGATATTTAAAAAATCATAAAAAAAATTCGTTCGAAAATTTTAGTTGCATTGTGTTTGTACTCACCAAAACTACCACCCGGCTTTATTTTCGGTAGCAGTTTTGATATACCCAGTATATATATACAGGGTATATCAAGACTGCTACCGAAAACGAAGCCGGGTGGTAGTCTAAGCGACTTCAGACACAATGCAACAGAAAAAGTTGCAAAAAAAAAGCGACAATTTTTTTTGTTATTTTTTTCCTATGGCCATATTTGGGTGGTAAATACATTTTTTTCCTAAAATAATAGTGTATACCCTTTTATTTATAAATACTCTAAGGTATAAAAGAGTTTAAATTATTATTTTAGCAAAAACTATGGATTTACCACCCAAAAATGACGATATTTAAAAAATCATAAAAAATAATTGTCGCGTTTCTATGCGAAATTTTTAATTGCATTGTGTTTGTAGCCACTAAAACTACCACCCGGCTTCGTTTTCGGTAGCAGTCTTGAGATACCCGGTATGTTACCGGAAATGTATGAAGTCTAGGAATTGTATACATTTCCTAGGAAATGTATACAATTCCGAAGCTGTTTAGGAAATGTATAAAATATTCTTTCAATAATTATTTTGTACATACATATCCTGGGAAATGTATACATTTCCTAGGCATTGTATAAAATTCCAATATCGTATTAGGAAATGTATAATAATAATGGTTTTTGTAATAAAACACGTTGTTTAAATGAGAGTAATATTTTTTATCACAGGTAACAATCATAGCGTTAAATTCTATAATACTTAACTATTATAGAATGTATATTATATAAATAAATAAATACTATTTTTTTTTAACGAGAGTAAAGCTCCTTTAGCCTTCCTTCCGATACTCGGGGGTGGATCGGAAGGGGCATGTCGGGGTCTCCGGCCTTTCAGCCTGGGACGCGGGGACAGTAGTCCGCACTGCGCAGATGTTGTATCCAGGCTGGGTCCCTACCGAGATCTAAGAAGATCTTTTGCCGGCATACCGACTAAAACCTCTCGGTGGCCGTCACGCGCTTAGTGGATGACAGGCGATGTGGACAGGCGAATGGCGCCCATTTAACTCGCCGTGCCACCCGACGCACCGCCAAATATGGCTCCTCCCAGCTTGGGGGGGCGCAGATGCCCCCACTTTCCCTACTTCGGACGCCCATGGTGAGATGCGCGTCCACGACAGATACGAGGCCACACATTCTGCCGCCCATCTCGGAGCCACTCCTGACATGAGCGCACAGCCCCCGCTGTGTGCTTAGCGACCCCGATGACCCCTATTAGTCGCCTTTTACGACAGGCAGGGGATACCGTGGTGGAATTCTGACGCCCCTTGACCACTGGGCGGGGCGCCGGGTCATCCATTGTCGTTTACCCCGGCGCCTCCTTCTCGGTTGGCGGCGGCGGGCGGGATAGTTCTGCTCCCGATCCCGCTCCGCGCTCTCTTTCTGCGAGATAATGATCTCACAGAAGGTAAGCATGGCCTGCCATGACCTCCTACTCTCAACCATGGAAGGAATCACGGCCGAGAGTGAGAGGTCCACTCCGATGAAATAAATAAATACTAACCTAACCTAACCTACCACTTTACTGGTGGTCTCTCATATGTGAGAGACTGACTGGGTGGGTATCACCGCAATGTCTATTCCCGTCAGACAGCATTTTAAATGCACTGTTGTGTTTCGGATTGAAGGACATTGTAGCCAGAGTAACTACTGGACATATTGAGACTAAACATCTATATGTCTCAGGATGGCGAACGCAGTGGAATGCCAAGCATTGCTTTGCAATTCAAGGTGTTGTTTGGTTTTGCTACTGTTCATGAGCGGTCGCATCGCTTACCATCAGGCAAACAGCATGCACGTCTCGTCTTAACAGCAATTAAAAAAAATAGTATAAAAAAAACTAACCTACACGCATTGACCTTTTACGATCGGATGATGCAATACCCTCCCCTCGCTTCGCTATCCCCGCTTACCTCTTAATATCTTAAATATCTTACATTTCCGATCACTATTTAGGAAATGTTTAGATTTCCTAGGAAATGTGTCTAATGTAATTTATTTTAAGCATTTCCGGGCGATTTTAGGAATTACATACATTTCCTAGGAATTTTATACAATGACGGATTACATACATTTCCGTTAACATATGTACAAGAATTACAATACAAGAAATACAAATAAATAAACAATCATAGTTTATGCTTTGAAATCGTACTACCATAATTACAAAATCTTTTATTTATGAAATTAGTTATACCAAATGTAGGCACTTAACATGGTCACACACGCTCGCGGACACGCACACAAGACCCATGTACACAAGACCCATTCACACGAGTACCTAACGCCGAACGCTGCGCCGCTCCGCGCCGGCAGAAACAGCTGACAATAAACGAAATACAAATTACGTACGTAACTGATTACTGGGTGGTTCGGTAAACAAATTATTATTAATTTAATCTGTAAGCATAACATTTGTGTTTTAGCTATAAAATCTAAATATTTTACTTACTAGATATAATGCGTACGAACCTAACATAAGACAATATTTTGCATGAATGATACGGGCGTTATTATTTTGCATTACTAATGAATAAGATAACGCAATATCTAACAACGAAGACTGGATTGGTAATCACAACACAAAAAAATACAACATAAATAACTTACGTGTTACATGGCACTCATGCGGCGATTTCTTTTTAAAATATGTTCGAAATGTCCACCACCTTGATACACTTTGATGCACATTTGCGTAATTGTTCACGTAATTTATGTAAAACTTCAGTGTCACTCTTCACTTTTAGGAAGGCTGCCACTATTCTACTTTTTAGTTCCTCCACATTAGTACTTTCACTGAAGTATACCAGAGATTTATTACGTTGCGTCCCCACAAAAAAAGTCAAGAGGCGTCAAGTCAGGTGACCTAGGAGGCCATTGCACAGGTTCGCCGCGACCTATCCAGCGCTCTCCGAACTCAGCATCGAGATACTGTCGGACAATACACTGGTGCCGTGCCTGTTGCTAAATGTCCTGCATGCCAATGATACATTATCACCACACAGTGCCAAAGTTCTCACCATTTCAGTGAATTCAATATTCGAATACCGAAAAGACATCGCGCGCGAAAGTATCGAAATATCTACTTAACACTTAAACACAAGTAGACACAGATAACTGCGGTGCACGACTAGATTTTTTTCACAAGGTCGGTGCCCATTTAGGGATTGCAATAACGGGATATCCGACACACCGGGATTCCGCATTACGCATACATTGTAGCAAAATTACAAACCGAATTTAATCACCATTTTAACGTTCCGAGAAATTATTTTTCAAAGAAATACCTACTTGTTGTTTCTATTCATAGTGATTTTGTTACGATTTAATTTGTTTCATTTAAGTGCATGTATTACGCGGGATTCGGATTGCCCGGTCCTGCAAATACCGGGAGTAATTTTTTTCGCGGCGCATCCCTATACCGACTTGCCAAACCTTGTGATGTACCGCCGCGCGCGCCATCGTTTGTCGGATGGATCAAATTGCATTAAACAATAGCTGCATCCTGCTCTATCTAGTTGTAGTTAAATGTGCGGAAAAGAGAATATGATAGTTATTTATTTTAGTAGCTTATTACGTTTATTCAGGCCTATCGTTGTGTGGGTTTGATTAATGATAGATTGCTTAAATAAACTTTATGACCATCGAAATAAAGTTCATTTTTGTTCATTATTTAGTTTATTAGAGTATTCGTTTAGTGATTCATTTAAAAATGATCTTATGTCCTGGAGTTACGTTTCAATTTCGTTTGTTCGGAGTACTAAATGAAAGAGTGTCTGTAATTTACTTGGTCTTAACTAATTATTTTGAAAAAAAATACCTACCGAAAAAAATGTTGATATCGATTCAGTAGCTGATTCTGAACGTACTACTTTCCGCTTTTACATTTAAATCTGTTACATGTTGTATAAGATTCAGTGTGTATGGATATCAG
This sequence comes from Hyles vespertilio, assembly GCA_009982885.2. Taxonomy (NCBI): domain Eukaryota; kingdom Metazoa; phylum Arthropoda; class Insecta; order Lepidoptera; family Sphingidae; genus Hyles; species Hyles vespertilio. The sequence goes on along the minus strand of WUWR02000028.1, from coordinate 33,322 downwards.
ATCGTATCACGCAGTTAACAGGAATTAAATTGTTTTGTTAAATAATGCTTATGCCTATTAGTCATATAAAGAACATCTTCATACAGCTTATCTTATAGAACAAAGTAGCTGTTATATAGCTTTCCGACCCGAATCTTAATTACAATTACAAAATTAGTTTGTTCCTAAACTAAGTCGTTTAAATTTTTTTAATAACATGAAAAAAAGTCTTACCTTTTCCCATCACAACCAGCGTCATAATATTCGCCGAGTACCATTTCTTGTGGAAACTTAGCAGTTCCTTCCTAACATCGATACCTTTTGACTTAGGTATCGTCTCTAACGTCTCCTTATTACCTGAAACGGAATAAAATTGTTATTTATTGTACAAGGTATTTTCAGTTTAAATTATTTGAAAATCATTTTAGTGATTACCAATGCCAGATTATTTAAATGTCATATAAATATGTCATACACTTTTTTTAAGTAACGCAGTGGTTCTTAACCGGTGGTCCATGGATCACTGGTGGCCCTTGAAATCATCCCAAGTGGTCCAGAGAGCCATCTTAAACCATCCATAAAATAATTGATAGCATGTTTTATTTGTGGATAGAAGAACCACTTTCATTAATTTGCATTTCAAGACTATATATATTAACAAATACCAAAACTATTCAATCAACTGGATGGTCAACGAATAGACAGAAATATTGCCAAATGGTCTCTTATGACTAAAAGGTTAAGAACCACTTATGTAATCAAAGCACTATCGTTCAAAGTGCGTGCGTGTGTACGTGCGTAAGTGCGTACGTGTTTGCACTAACCGGTGCCGAACTTATGGAAGGGATGCGTGGGATCGGCGGTGCTCTTGTTGAGCTGGTCGAGGCGCCACGTGTCGGAGGAGGCGTTCTTCTCGTGCTCCGAGTTCACGGCGCTCAGCTCACGCTCCGTAGCGCCCTCCGTGAACAGCGGCGACAGGAAGAACTGAGCAAAACTGAAACAAATACATTTATAGTCACACAGGCACACTAATGTCAATAGATAAAAGCTGAATTGTTGCTGATTAATTTAGTTGAGCATTAAAGAAGACTCCTATTAGAACAGATATACTAGAACTGGCTGCAGGAGTAAATGTTAGTGGAGCAGTACTCACATGTCGAGTGCATTGGCGAGGTGCGCGGGCAACACGTCGAAGTAGAAGGTGGTGTGGTCGGACGACGTGGTCGCGTTGGCCGAGCCGCCGTGCTCCGAGAGAAACTTGTTGTACTCGTTCTCCTGATAAATCATTTATGGGTGTGTATTATACATATACAATTCATCGAGACAGCCTCCATGGCGCAGGTGGTAAGATGCCGACTGTAAAACGAGAAGCCCTGCGGCCTCTGGCTCAGGGCTTCGATCCCTGCACCGAGACAAATATATGTAAGGCCCACAAGTATTTATCTTGGGTCTGAGTGCTTGTGATACTGAAAGGTCTGTCGTAGTTTCTGATACCCACCACACAATACTTACTTGATCTTAATGTGGGATCAGGACTATGTATGTGACTGCTGGATATATTTATATGTTTTAGTATCGTTTTATTTTGTGTATGAATCATGTTTATTATTTATTTCCTTTGGTTCACAGTAAAATAAGTTACCATGATAATATAACTAATATGCTATGTGTGAAACAAGGAAGATTTAAGTTTTAAAAAATCTAAAGAATTGAAATATGCATACCTCTGGATATTTTTCAGTGCCCAAAAACAACATGTGTTCGCAGAAGTGGGCAAGACCAGGAAGTTCATCTGGATCGCTCAGGTAACCTTAAACGAACCAAGTATTCACAGTCAAGAAGCAATTAATAGATCAACATTATAATAATTTGATACATTGAATACAATATTAAAAAAATGGCTAGGAATGTATTTTAACATACTAAAATGCATGGCTTTCCATGCCTTTTGCATTTGCCAATTGAAAAAAATGTGGTGCAAAAATGACACCTTATGCTTTCGCCATGTAGCAAACACGACGGGAGTACGACGCGACGCAGGGGACATTAACGTATCTTTTGCCCTTCATGTGGTTAATGTCATGTCTTTACCACCAAATTGACAACCGACACAATTTCATTTCCTATTCTGAATATTAATAATGAAATGCAAGCAAAGATTGAATCACAGCTAACAAAAATAAATAATAAATATACCATGCACTACACTCACCAACGTTGACGTCAAGCGCCGCCGCAGACTTGTCTGTGGTGGGATCGCTGACCAGGAGCACTTTCAGACGGTTCGATAACACCAGACCCCTTGAGTGATATACAGATCCTTGTTAGACAATGAACAAACTACACAACTAGCATCCCGACCAAGCTTGCCCGGTTACAAATATTCAATACCTAGTAAATCCATCCGCATTGTGAATAATGCAGACGTTATGAGCAACTTAGAGTCGCTACAACTCCGGAGGAATGTCGCCTCTCTAAGCGTGTTCTACCGCCTGCATCACGGTGAATGCTCTGAAGAATCGTTCAACTTCATTCCCTTCTCTCCATTCCTAACCAGAACCACGCGTGCTGGCTTGCGAAGCCATAGCTTGATGGTTCACACCATCCCGGCGCACAAAAGGTTCTCAAATTATTTTTTGCCGCACCGTCAGGCTTTGGAATTGTTTGCCGTCTCACGTGTTCCCTCCTTCCTATAATACTGGGTCCTTCCGCCGTGGTGTGAAGAGGCATCTTAGCATGCCGGCATTATTGTATCTCTTGGCATGGGACTGCCGTCTAATGCCCATGGATACTCTGCCTGGGCGGCATTTGCGCTCACCATCAGGTGCAATGTGGCCATATTAAAAAAAAACAAAAAAAAACGAACGGGTTGCAATCCGGGAGTGTCGGCAGAAGTGAAAACTTGATTATTAACGTTGAGCATGTTTGATATTTTGGAATGGTTAGGGAATCATTTTGCACCAATTGCTTTATCAGTATAAAAGTACTATCATTTATGTGGTAGAATACAATATTCATTTATTGCGCTATCGTACACAAACATGACAATTTATATTACATTAAAAATTTAACACTTTAAAACTATTACAATTATTTTACATTAAAAAGTTTATCTCTCCGAAAAATCAACTTTCATCCATAATTTCAACGACTTTTTCACCATCATCATTACCAGAACTATCATCGCCAATCTCTAAAACTGATACGATAGGTTTATGGTAGCTGAAGTAAGAAACGAACAGTTTTGATTCGAACCTATTTAAATGTCTAATAAAGACCGCATCAATAGTAGTTTTGTATTTCGTTGTGCTAAGATTGCGATCATTCGACAAAGTTAAACCAAATTCATTATTTAAAAATTCAATTAATAGTTGATTTTTATCGTCTGCGAAGTTTATGTTGAAATCTCCACTCAAAATCATTGGCAATTCATCAAAGCTTTATAAACTGACAGCTAACTGACAGCTGTCTACTCTCCATCCGTCTTACGCTTTTTCGATCAGGTCACGTGTCCTGACGCGAGTTTAAGATTTTATACCCATTACAGAGGAAGGTTTCGTGGGGAGGCTAACTTAAATTAATTTTTTGGAGGTAAAATATTTTTTTTGGGGGGGGTAATTTTTTGGGTAATTTGGGATTTCTGGCGGGGTCAATTTGTAGCCCTCACCAAGACGGTTCCGAGGATACCAAACTCGGTGGGTCTACGATCTATATTGGCCGAGATAGGATTGGGGGGGTGAGGTAAATTTTCGGGGTGGGGGTAAGGGAGGGGGGGGGGAAGAAGGTTTCGTGGGGAGGCTAACTTAAATTAATTTTTTGGAGATAAAATATTTTTTTTTGGGGGGGTAATTTTTTGCGTAATTTGGGATTTCTGGCGGGGTCAATTTGTAGCCCTCACCAAGACGGTTCCGAGGATACCAAACTCGGTGGGTCTACGACCTATGTTGGCCGAGATAGGATTGGGGGGGGTGAGGTAAATTTTCAGGGTGGGGGTAGGGGAGGGGGGGGGGGGTAGGTTTCGTGGGGAGGCTAATAGGCACTATTTCGGAATAAGGGTGGGGGAAGGCAGGGGGGGGGCTATGGGACAATTTTGGAAAAAGTGGGTGAAACTGAAAAAAAAAACGAAACAGTAGGCCCAGGCATACATTTTCGCCATGCTGCACTGTGATTCGCCTAGAACATGCTAGCTGGACAAAAGTCACTTCCAAGAATCAACTAATTAGTGGTCACTTATCGTAAACAACACCCCCAATGTCATAAAAACAAGTAGAAAGGGTGAAAAACATTTCACAGGGACGAGTTATTAAGTAATGAAGGTAAGTAATGTAATATTTGCATTAAGATAATTAGAGTAGTTGCATTTTTGCAGTACTTTAGATAACATCTCATTCAATTTGTGTGATATATAACTGTGATTTTTGTGATGGATACTACTGTCGAGGGTCAGTGCTTTTATATTTTACCACCCATAAGATTCTATTATGAGAAACTTTAGCCCATTACGACTTGGAATATATTATTAAAAAAAACTAAATTTTTTTCAAGTTCCGAAATTTTAATCGTATTTATCTTTTTGTATCCAAATGTATCCAGTCTAATTTTTTACAGTATATAGTAGTGATACTCACCTTTCAAACTAGATATAATTTTCCACCGCATTCCCGCACTAAACGACTTTATTTCATTTTTCAGAATGTGTCTTCTCCATTTCGAAAATTGAAATTTTTGAAGAATGGCGAAAACATGCCAAAGAAGAACGAAATGTTCGTTTATTGGAACATATAAGTCTTAAATTTGGTGTTAGTGATATAACCAGTGATTCGTTAAGGGCTATTAAACAAAAAATATCTAGTATATCGTCAAAATTAACCGAAAAATGGGCGGCATCATATAAGTCATTGGATCGGTTTTTAATTAATAATAAAGATTGGTTAGAAGGAGACAACATAAGTTTTACCATTTCTGTGCGTCGACCTTGCTCATCCAGGTCACCAGAAGAGAGTAGGCTTCAAGGTCGACCCAGAAAAGATTTCGACGACTCGTCTTATAAAACAAAAAAGCGCAGAGTTGAAGAATTGGTGCAAACTCGCAGTGCCGGCGAATTGACCTTAGCTGCGGAAGTTGCAAGCCGTAAGGCGGGTCAGAGAAAAGTTGCTTCTGGGATCAAAAGAAGTAGCCACTCATCTGATAAAACTGATGCAAGTCAAAAAACGTGTGGTGGTAGACAATTGAATAGTGACGAAGCATTAGCCTACTATGTAGGTTCGAAATGTACGAGTTATTCTTACAAACAAACGCGAAACTGGTCATTGAAGGCGGGACATCAAGTGTTTCCATCATATCATAGTTTATGTAAGTCAAAACAGTCTTGTTACCCTTCTGGAGAGTATATTTCTGTGACGGAAACTCGCGTCGATATGAAGCTTCAAGCGATTTTAAATAAAACTGCCGAACGCTTAGTAGCGGCGCAAAGTGACGTTATAAAAAATATGCATTCTAATTCATCATTCAAGCTAATTAGCAAATGGGGGTGTGACGGGAGTTCTGGCCACAGCACATATAAACAAAAATTTCAGGATGTAGATGCTACTGATGAGTTTCTGTTTGTATTTTCGTTTGTTCCTTTGAAGTTAACGGATGATAGTCATAACATTATTTGGCAAAATCCAAGGCCTTCATCGACACTTTACTGTCGACCAATTAAATTTATGTTTATGAAGGAGACTAACGAACTTACTGCAACAGAAACCAACAAAGTTTTGGAAGAAATATCTCATCTTATTCCAACTTTATGTAACATTGGAGATTCTCAAATTTTTGTTCAACACAACCTTTTACTAACTATGACTGACGGAAAAATCTGCAACGCTTTAACTGAAACAAAATCGACACAAAAATGTTACATATGTGGTGCTACTCCCAAAATGATGAACAGTGAATTAGAAGGCTTAGTCAGCAGAGAGGAACATTACAGTTTTGGTTTGTCTACTTTACATGCCTGGATTCGTTGTTTTGAATGTCTGTTGCATATTAGTTACCGTTTAAATATAAAAAAGTGGCAGGTTCGAGGTGATATTGATAAAAATGAAGTTAAAGTACGTTCAGATGATATTAGAAAAAGATTTAAAGAGGAAATGGGGCTTATAGTAGATAAACCGAAACCGGGTTATGGGAATACAAATGATGGAAACACAGCGCGCCGATTCTTTTCCAATCCAGATTTGAGTGCAGCTATTACAGGATTAGATATTGATTTAATTAAAAAATTCGATATTTTGTTACGTACTTTATCTTCGGGTTACGAAATAAATATAAATAAACTTGAAAATTTTTGTTCAGAGACTAGGGCCCTCTATCTAAGTTTGTATTCGTGGTACTATATGCCTGTCACTGTGCATAAAATTCTTGTGCATAGTACAGAGGTTGTTAAATCTTGTATTGTGCCTATTGGGCAACTATCCGAAGAAGCTCAAGAGGCTCGAAATAAAGACTGTCGTAGATTTCGGGAACATCATACTAGGAAACAGTCGCGCATTGCCACGAATACAGATTTATTGAATATGCTTTTAATAACATCAGATCCTGTAATTAATTCACTCAGAGAACTACCCAGAAAGAAAAAAGACTGTTTACCATCAGAAGTGCTAAATTTGGTAGTCCCGCCTTCAATACCAATACCTCGGGCATCAAGTAGTCTAACGCCATGTGACGTTGATGATTACTTGGTACCTGACTCGTCTGATTGTGAGAGTGATGATTCATCTGGTTAGGATTTCATTTATTTGTTTTATTATTTTATTTTTAACACTGTATACAATTTGTGTATAGGTGAACTTAATTTATCTATTAGTATATAATTTAAAATGTTATTAAATAATTATATATTTTTTATAACTAAGTCGTATTATGTACATATGCTTTCATTTTGTTTTTTATTAGGGTATATATTAATTTATTTTCTAAGCTGCCATTTTTATATTTAAATTTTTCATCGATTGTATTTGTGTTTTAATTACTATTATCCTAAAAGCCTCCTCTCTATTCCTAACCAGAACCACGCGTGCTGGCTTGCGCTGCCATGGCTTAACGGTCCACATCATCCCTCCTTCCTATAATCCTGGGTCAGTGTGAAGAGGCATCTTAGCAGGTCGGCATAATTGTGTCTATTGACATGGGACTGCCGTCTGATGCCAGTAGACACTCTGCCTGGGCGGTATTTGCGCTCACCATCAGGTGCAATGCGGCAACTACGCCGGGACAGAATAAAAAAAAAAAGAAAAAAAAACAAAAAAAAACACATTTCTCCTTTAAAATATTACTGTCCGTAGCCAAAACAACCAACATACGCACTCAAATGTTTTTGTCCACCTAGCTTGTTCTAGACGAATCACTGTGCGCTGTAGAGACCATAGCTGTCTACTCTCCATCCGTCCTACTAAGATGTTTATAAAGCAAACGTCATTGCCGTCCTACGCTTTTTCGATCAGGTCACGTGTCCTGACGCGAGTTTAAGATTTTATACCCATTACAGAAAAGTGCTCAACGCCGCTAAAGAAGTTTTCACTTCAAAAAAAAATAATAAAAAATAAGTTAATAGTGCCACCTCAACAAAATACTATTTGTCATATAATCAACAGCGGATCCAGCTTTCAAGCCAAGGGGGAGGTTTTATTGTTGTCTTGTCAGAACATTAGGTACAATTTCAATACTTTTCGTAATAATTATTTTTTAAAGTTGTTACAGCCTGTATTTTTGAACACATACACCTGTTTACATTATTCATCGACTTACATAGAATTTATTGTATTTGCAAATTTTATTAACGAAATAATAAATACATTCTGTCAATCTGGAGCCAGCCAATGAAGGGTCATGACCCGCCCGTCCACCGTTGCATATAATAGGCGTCTAAAAAAAAACCCCTCGATTGCAGCGCTACACCCGCGTCGCCGCTGTACATCAGTATATTATTTTTATTGATATGGATTTACATATATTATTTTATTGATTTAGCAGTGCGGCAACAGCTCTCAAGACGTGGTGCCTCTGCACGGCCAATTTGAAGGCGCCCTAAACCGGTGCAATAAACTAACTCTATTTGATGATGAAAACTGCATTAAAATCCGTCGCGTAAAATGAAGCACCTGTAATCCCGCTTATCTTCCTGTGACTTGATGATGTCATCGTAACGCTTGGTGATGCCGCTGGTGGCGACCGTGCCACCCGGACCAGTCTGGTCGCCTCGCGGTGGAGGGTGTCGTGGGGAGAACTGTGGTGACGTCATCCCTGAGTGGTTGCGGCGTTGACTGTACACACAACTACAACATCCAATACAGAAAATATTACAATGACAACCCATCACACCAAAATACATACTTATGTATATTTATCATTAATAGAAATAATTTCAATTGGATGCTTACATAGTATAGATACTTAGTAGTATTTAGTAATGTTGAATTGTAAATATTTAAAACTAAAAAATCATTATAACTATTTAATTTGGGTAGGCAATGACAACATGCTCGTATAAACTCAGCCTTGTCTATAACATTAATAAAATATTATGTCAATTGTATATGTCTAGGTCACCATGGAAATGGCCTCTGTTTTTAATTCATTTTCTTTTGGACATAACTTATTTATAATCATCTCATATGTAAGGCTGCCCATCCACCGTAGCAGAGATGTCTCTCAAGCAGAGCAAGGATGTGTAGAAAATAGGAAACAACAAATTATTTTGGATATCTATCTTCTAATAATTGTTTTGAGCAAATGATTCATAAATCTACATATATTCCTACTGCTGAGTGGAAAAACACTCTTAGTCATGGGAGGTGGAAAAAACTATACTAGTCACCCACATGATAGGATGGTTAATTGTTTGTGTATGAAACAAATTTTCATTTAAGGTACAAATCATAAGCTAAATGTTAACAACAATATATCTATTGTTGTTCAAATGACAAGTACCATAACAAGATAGGCCAGCAATGAATTCACAATGAATAAAAATAATAAAACAATTAATTGCTATTCACCATTGAAATAAAACTATTTATGGATTTAATCACGGATCTGATTATTTTTTTTAACACTTCTTAACGAACATTTCAATTAGTTTACAAATTTCATGGTCACGGACATATTTACATTGTTATTAACAAGTTATTAGTGTTTGTCCAGTGGATACACTATACTACTTAATGAAACAAAAATCAAACTTCAAAATCAAATACCTTAAAATTAGGTATAGTACTTTGAAGGTTTATTATTGCTGAAATAACATATGGAATAAGGATTTTACAATATATCATAAATCTGTTAGCCCCAAATTAGATTTGAGGAGTTTTCCATCATATTATTGAAATGGCCTTGTTAGGCCTTAAATGGAAGTGGCAATAAAGTACTTACTACTCAGTGATATTTTAATTGTTTACTATGTGCATTTTGGTTATAATATGTAAAATAATGCTTGAGTCTTACAGAATTTTTATCCTTCTATTTCTATAATGGATACCAATATGAAAACAAAAAAAAAACACATATTTTACACTACTACATGTAAATACTAAAAACACAAAGGAGGAAAAATTAATTCGGTGGAGAATATCACAGCAATCCAAAATAACTTAAAAAAAATCTAACCTATTGTAGTTGGGTCGATATGACAGAGTCGGTGAAAAATTGCGGAAACCCACGAGCAAAAGCCTTTTTGATGCCAGCTTGAATGAAAACTATAATTTTACTCTAATTAATTAGTAAGTACTCGATACTGTCACACAATCGTATTTTCCAAGTATATTATTTTCTATGACGACATATTTGACGTTGACATTACAAAAATTACAAATAGCAGAAAAAATATTGCCATAACATGTTAATAGATATATAATAGTACGAGAGATGACAACCAAAATTTTTGTCTCGTAGCAATACGGCCACAACCGCATCAAATTGATAGATTTGATTATTTCGAACTCGAAAATACCAATTTCAGACATTTTTCGCGTAGCGTTTGACCGAACTTACCGATCAAATCAATGAAGACTTAAATCATAAAAACAAGTACTTTCACTTTTTATTGACTTTTCTCGGGCATTTGACACTCTAAGACACAAGTTGTTAATAAGTAAACTCGATGATTGCGGTATACGTGGCCCCTGCTGGATTGGTGTAAAAGCTACCTCTATAACCGATCTTTTACAGTTAAGATCGATAACACCTATAGTAATTCTGTAATATCAACAGAGGGCACGGCTCAAGGGTCCGTATTAGGCCCGTTACACTTTTTATCATACGTAAACGACATGAGAAATATTATTGAACATTGTACATGCTACCAATTTGCTGATGACACTTGTCTCATAACTGCTGACACAGACCCGCAAAGAGCCTGTGCTCGGTTACAATTCGACTTCAATTCTCTATTAAATTGGTGCCATGATGCTGGACTCGTTATAAATACTAATAAAACTAAACTTGTTATAATTAAATCCCCACACAACACTAATACACAGTCACTGAATCTTATAGCCCATGAACACTCTTGTTTGCATAACCACCACTCCCAATTACAACTCATGCGACTGCCCCAACATAGAAGTTGTAGACACTCACACGTACCTCGGTTTACATATCGACAGTAAACTCAACTGGCATTATCATGTTGAACACGTCTGCTCCAAATTGAGACAATTCCTGGCAAATATTATAATATTAAAAAAACGTCTACCATATAATATCAAATTGATGTTGTGCAATTCATTAGCGAAATCCTATGTCAATTATGGTCTTAGTTGTTATGGCCGTACTTACAAAACGTATTTAAACCAAATTTATAATTTGCAAACCAAAATTAAAAAAAAAAAATGGTTGCCTGTAAAGTCGGTTTTACGGGCGAAGATTTTACGTGACAACGTCTTTTTCTCGGTAGAATATTTATTGATATGAATATAATTAAATTGCACAATAGGAACAAGGAATTGAATGAAAATAAGAATTGCACAAATTTTAACTATAGAAATATATTTTGTTTACTAAAACATTGTACATGTAATGACGAATCTAAGCACTCCATATTTTCACTACAGACACAGCTGACGATACTTTAACCACACGTGTGAACTTGTATTGTGACGCTTTCTTGTTTTTCCAACGCCAAGAACGTTCGAGAAAGACAAAGACAGAGACACAAGCATGCGCCGATTCAATGCGCCTAATTCTCTAGTGCTGCGCGCGCACCGTTACGTTACCGGGCGTTACACTTTTTCATAAGTGACTCCCAGCCGCAACCTAATTTAAGACGTTGTCACGTCAATAAGAAAAATCGTATTTTGCCTGCTCTCGATTGTCGAGCTCGTCAAGACGATTCCTCTGACTCCAAACACGGGGGGTTTACTTTAAGAAATGACGGAGTTATGCCTGGACAAATATTTTAGGGGAGAGAGGGAGGAATTTGGGGATTTGGTTGGGGCCAATCTGTAGAGCTCACCGAGCCGGTTCCAAAGATACCAAACTCGGTGGGTCTACGATCTATATTGGCCGAGATAGGATTGGGGGGGGGGTGAGGTAAATTTTCGGGGTGGGGGTAAGGGAGGGGGGGGAGGAAGGTTTCGTGGGGAGGCTAACTTAAATTAATTTTTTGGAGGTAACATATTTTTTTTTGGGGGGGTAATTTTTTGCGTAATTTGGGATTTCTGGCGGGGTCAATTTGTAGCCCTCACCAAGACGGTTCCGAGGATACCAAACTCGGTGGGTCTACGACCTATGTTGGCCGAGATAGGATTGGGGGGGGTGAGGTAAATTTTCGGGGTGGGGGTAGGGGAGGGGGGGGGGGGGGTTAGGTTTCGTGGGGAGGCTAATAGGCACTATTCGGAATAAGGGTGGGGGAAGGCAGGGGGGGGGCTATGGGACAATTTTGGAAAAAGTGGGTGAAACTGAAAAATAATTCTCTAGTGCTGCGCGCGCACCGTTACGTTACCGGGCGTTACACTTTTTCATAAGTGACTCCCAGCCGCAACCTAATTTAAGACGTTGTCACGTCAAAATATAGTATCGCATAAGATTAGAGACCAGTTTAAAGACGACTATAGAAAATTGTTTAGTTATTGTAAAATCTTTCCTATTCATGGGCCCTACTATATAAATCCGAAACGAAGTTCGAAACTTCGGACGATCGAAGTTTATATACGATACGAATGTATCTACTTTGTAAAAGTTCGAATTTGTATAACGTACAACGTAAATAACGACCATAAGTATATGTAGGTGCATTCGTATCGTATATAAACTTCGATCATCCGAAGTTTCGAACTTCGTTTCGTTGAATATAGTAGGGCCCCATGTCAACGTTGAGTATACTTTACTTGTGAAATATTATTTTAATAAAGAACTAAAACATAAATTAACCATCCTATATACAGGGTATATCAAGACTGCTACCGAAAACGAAGCCGGGTGGTAGTTTAAGCGACTTCAGACACAATGCAACAGAAAAAGTTGCAAAAAAAAACGACAATTTTTTTTTGTAATTTTTTTCCTATTGCCATATTTTGGTGGTAAATACATTTTTTCCTAAAATAATAGTGTATACCCTTTAATTTATAAATACTCTAAGATATAAGAGAGTTTAAATTATTATTTTAGCAAAAACTATGGATTTACCACCCAAAAATGACGATATTTAAAAAATCATAAAAAATAATTGTCGCGTTTCTATGCGAAATTTTTAATTGCATTGTGTTTGTAGCCACTAAAACTACCACCCGGCTTCGTTTTCGGTAGCAGTCTTGAGATACCAGGTATACGCGTGCCATCGCATAAAACAAGACGCCGCGGGCGAACAATACTTACGGCGAGCGAACGGCCTCATACCTTGTGCCGCGTTTAATTAACAGACTACCCCCAGATTTACGCGATAGTTTAACACCAAAGAACATCAAATATAAACTCAAGACTAACTTTTTAAATAATCTAATAAATAATAATCTTTGAATGAATCTCAAAACTCCTATTATCACTACAGTATAAATGTCTTGTTATAAGTTATAACCCCATTGTCAACTCTGATAGCATCTATATAAACCTTAGTGGATTATTATGCTATTTACTAACAATTATTGTATATTTTGTTAAGCAAGTTAAATAAAAGAAAAAAAAGGAACTTCGTTCCAAAAAAAACTGAATTTTCAAAAATGTCAACATATTTTACCGGACTGTATCATAGCAATCTGTCTGATTTTCTGACTGTATTTATACAGGGAGCGCAAATAAATGGCGCACTTGCTCAGTTGGGTACAAGGGCATAATATTAATATCGTAATAAAAAAATAATATTTGGAAAATACCTATCCGTTTTGAAGTTATGACCGTTTAAAGTTTTAAGTTTAATCACCACTTTTTCGCATAAAATCAGTTGGAATGGATGAAGAACAAGATTTAAACACATACGTATTTTTTCGTATCGTCGTTAATTGAACGGTTAACGAAATATACCACGAAAACCATTTTTAACAGCATCAAAACTTTCTTAAACTTCGCTTTAACCGCTGTTTACACATGGGTAAGGTCATGAATTCTTAGCTGTATAATTTATCCTTCTCTAACTTCAAAAAAAAATATTTATTGTTTCATTTCAAATAAATCAATCAGTTAAACAGGGACGTACTTAGATTTAAGCGTCAATAAATTAACAACATAATAACTTTAGGTGCAGTTGCATCGTGAATGGATTGACTATTTTGTTTGTCATTATTTTCCTTAGTGTCTCAAATCCAAACTGAAAGATACCAAGAAATCACACTGGTCATCGCTTAAATCATGTAAGATTGCGAATTTAATTATAATTAGGAAAGTTTTGGTAATACCTACATAACATTTAAATTTTCTAAATAATTTAGATTCATTGAAAAAATTATCTGATGACACTGATTAATAAAAAATAATATTTTTAAAATGATGGCCCAATTCGGCTCTATTAGTCAAAGGAAGCCGCCGGTCATAGTGTACTTTGTCGGATCCAACGCGGCTCGATTATTCTTCCTTTGAGGTCGCCGCCGCCGTTTGTGAGTGCGTGCCGAAAGGCGGCAATTTCTTTGTCAGTAACTTTTAGCATTTTGCAAAAGAAGCCCGACATCTTGAGGTGTGTTCACACTACACACTTGATATAACTTAATTGGATTAAGTACTCCGATATAAAAGTTACGTTAAAAAAAAAAGATCTTATTGAACTGATACTGATACTTGCTCAAGAGCTTATAATATTATTTAAATATGTCATCAGCCGATCCAGTCAATTACAAATTGCATATTTACTTTACTTATTATTGTATTTAACATTATTTTAATGTATTTTGAAAATAATGTTTCTTTAAAGTGATAAAATTTCTTCTAAATTCTTATATGTACCTAGAGAAATGTCGTCTACCATTATAGCATAGAATATGCATATGAGACTTATTTGAGATAAAATTAGTGAAATCAATAAACACTAACTACTAATTTACTGCACTGGAGACCCCGTGCCTTGCAGTGGCACGTATATGGGCTGATGCAGTAGTAATACTAATTGTTCAGATGAATTATTATGAACTCAAATAGGAAAGCTTTGTATCTAATGTGAACAGGCCTTTATCTTTCAAGAATCAAAATAATAATTTATTTTTTATTAGTTGAATTCGGATTGCGATCGCGTGTGCATGTATTAGTCGTGTGCATATTATTGTAAATTCGTTTTCAGTTATTTTGAGTAAACTTTATTAATTTAACTATGCTTTGAACATTACCCAATTTGATAGCTTTTGATGTAACTTGTGTTATGTGAAATGTAAAAGAAACAGTGATTTGTGCTACCAAACTGTGATAGTGTTTTCGTGCGGGTTTTGGCGGATCCTGCGCTTCCAGCTTTGCCTATCAAGGTCATTACGGTTTACATTACAAGGTCAGTTAACTATTTTGGTGGTCATTAATGACAACTAACCAGCCCATATGAGTCACCAACGGCCTCCGTGGCGCAGTTGGTAAGAACCGCCTGTGAAATGAGAGACCGCGGGTTCGGTTCCCGCCCCAAGACAAATAATTTTCGTGAACCATAATTATTTTTCTAATACCCGCGACACAAGATTTGTATCTTAGTGTGGGGTTAGTACCCATGTATGTGACTGTTGGCAGTATTAATTTAATATCTTTTTTATGTACCCTAAGCGTGATGTACACAATCGCACGACTTATAAGTAAATAATGAGCTCTGCTTATTTATTGTTGAATGTCTACCGTTCAGTTGTAAGGTTCAATCACTTTAGCTTAACATGTTAAGGGGTAGCATGTGTAACGTAAGTTTTTTTTTTCTCGGCATCTTTCTTAATATTCGCTAGCGCCATACAAATCCGTCTTAATTAAGATTCCTTCACCATATACTATAATGTATATTGGCAGGTGCGCCGTTTTCTTGTCCACCCTGTATAATAGCTATATGATACCGAAAACATATTTTTCAGAAGTTAATAGTGTAAAAATGAGACAAAAAAATATGATGATAGCAATCCGTCTGAAAATGTTCTTTACGGGTAAATTAGGATTAGTTAATAGGAAAAACAATATTTTCAGAAGGAAATTTGGATGCATAAAATTTTGAGACCATTCTAAATATGTTAAGGAATTTTACCGATCGGTATCATAGCAATCTGTCTGAAAATTGTTGAACTTGATGAAATGAATTAACCAGATGTAAAAAAAATTATATCAGAAGAATTCAGTGTAGCACCTCCTTTATCAGACAACTTTTCGATATTGACCGTGTTGAAGCGTGACTGATTGCAAGTCGGGCAATCACCTTGCTTTTGTCTTGCCAAAATAGAGCGCGGACAACGTATCTATGCTATAAAAACGTCTATTATAATTGATAATTTTGAATTCTTAAAAACCTACTCTTCCATCCCCGAAAACTTCGTCAATGGCAGATGAGCAAACCATGCCTTATCATTGGGAATAGAAGAAACAATACGTCCGCGAGCCCTCGGACAACCAGCGACACACCCACGCCCGCCTAAGCAACTTATAGTTTGTTGTCACTTTAAGTGAGCGTCATTTCAACGGTTAGGACAGCTGGTGAGTGACTATGTATAGTAAGAGAGTGGCAGGAGCGTAACATGCAAAAAACCATTCCCACCGCAGCAGGAACGTAAGAAGCTCAGGCATCGGCCAAGCGATTCCAAAACGTTCTTTTCTCTTTTGGGAGTACATGCGACATCTAAAATGTCTGATAAAATTTTTTTTGCAATCCTGACAATTTACGAACAGTAGAAAAAAAATTCATTCGGATTGCTATAATACAAGTCGGCTAAATGTGTTGACATTTTCAAAAATTCGCTTCAGCTATATACCACGCGCAAAATGTCTGAAAACCAACTTATTCGTCATAAAATTATAAAATCGATGTACATTTCCAATATCAGACGTATTGCTATGATACAGACTGCCTTTTTTTTTGGACACAGCAGAAATAGTCTCACACGCAATTGCTACACTTTTGACCGTTACTACCTACCTAGTCGGGTTCAGAATCACATAATCTAACGACTTTATACAGTTTCGACTGTATTGCTATGATACATGGTTTTGGTCGTCATCTCTGGGACTATAAGTATTGATCGCTATGAATTTGTGTCGGAGTCTCGTGAGTCGTATACTATTTATCTTGTTCGAGCTATACACGTTTCCGTTCTGAAATTGGGACGCAACTAGCCAATAATTGGTCACAATTAAGGAAACAAAGATAATTTAAAATATTATGTTACAAGAAACATAATATTTTTCTTGTATAATGGTACTATATTAAAGTACCAGAAATGTAACTATTTAAGGCCCCATTCGCACAGGCGCGGCGCGGCGGGCGCTATTTCAACTCGCGTTAAAAAAACGTTGCAATGAAACATATGTAAATCTTTTAATTTGTTTACACGAAGGCGATTTTACCGAGCGCCGTCGGATTTTCAACATTGCACGTTGATGTTATATTTTTATATCATATGAACATAAATATTGGGAGCGGTAAAA
This sequence comes from Hyles vespertilio, assembly GCA_009982885.2. Classification (NCBI taxonomy): domain Eukaryota; kingdom Metazoa; phylum Arthropoda; class Insecta; order Lepidoptera; family Sphingidae; genus Hyles; species Hyles vespertilio. The sequence continues at coordinate 16,288 of WUWR02000028.1, read as the reverse complement.
AACTGTCAATGTCGACCCTTTTATACGCCCGTGCGAATGGGGCTTAAATGGACAAAAAAAATTGAATATATTTGAAATGTCCTATTGTATACATTTGTATGGACACATAAATAGAAAGAGACATCATACACTTTGAAGTTCCATTTTTCGGATGCTTTTAAATGGGTCTTATTAGGAAGCTAAAAGCACAGACGACTAAAAATACAGACGGCCAACTCCATACAAATTTTTTAACACGTTATGAAAACTCACACATCGAAACCAAACATGCTTTTCTACATATATAATTCATTCAATCTTCATCGGATCTTTGTTTCTTTTCATTGATAATTTTGTCACTGACCAATAGTATTAAAGAATTTTGTTCATCGTATTTGAGCCATCTCTTTCGTACGTTATACGTATATATATTAGATGCGTTTCCCACTAGAGCTGATCTGAAATCGGTACTTTACCGAAATTACCGATTTTGAAATATTTAGGGATGTACGTTATACTTTCAGTAATCCGATTTTTACTACCGGAAATTTACCGGTTTTATATTTGGGCTTCATGCTTTTATGCATAGATGTAGTATAGAACATAGATCGGCAATGTGCCATTTTGAGCGCGACCAAAACTGATTTACGATTGTGTGCGTGAAGTTTACATGTGTGCTTGACATATAGTGGTGTACCATGCACTTTCGATACTATCATATCGATATCGTTATAGCTGTCGGCCTGTAGTTGTGAAATAAAATGTTATGGATATATGCGACATTTTATTATATATTAACAGAAACTTATTGGTGTGTTTATTTCAATACAGATTGATAAACACACAAATAAATAAAGATAAATTGTCATATTATTTGCAAACATTTTGTTTGAGATGTTTTGTATGGGTCTTTGTGTTCACCTGAACAAAATTATTTTTTTCATTGTGATGTATACATAGTACATATACTAATTAAATTGAGAACAAAAAACACTTTTATTAAAATAAAACTATAATTTACAAAGTTTTAGCGTATTCGGTTTATTTTTTTCATTTTTAATTTCCCGTCGCGAAGTTTCGATTACTTTACAGCTTTCGTAGTCACAGGGTGGACTCAGTCTGCAACAAAATCCGTGACTATTAGTTTTTTTCAATGAGTAACATTCGCGTAAGTCTAAGACACACATTTTTACTATATGTATACTAGAGTTTAAAAAAATATGCTTATTTAAGTCAATTAATTGACTTGTAACACATTGGGAAGTGTTGGACGCCTGCTAGGCCGCGTTGGAGGTGTACGGAGGAGCTTGTAGGAAGTCGTTGGATGCAGGCAGCTTACAACAAACTGATGTAGACATTCTTGTGGAAGGCCTATGTTCATTACTCGCATTCCTGTGGCTGAACAAAGAGACAGTTTAATAAACTATGAAGCTTTTCTCGATCACGTCACCTAAACTAATGTTTTTTCTATGAGAATTATAAATTTTAAACCTATACCTAATGTTATGATAAATGTATAATGTTGCTTCAAGGTTTGGACGATGATACTGTGCATAGAAGTATCGCATTTTTTATAATAATATCGAGGATGTTCTTGTTTTACTATTATAAATTGACAGCCTCTTGGCAGAGATTGAAACAGGTTCTTAATTCATAAATCACACATATGAAGTGTTATAATAATTATTACACAAATTTAAAAATGAGAAAAAATAAAGTAATAAGTAATATTGTAGAATGAATACTATAATAATGGCCGGGGAAATATGACCGGGATAACGCGAGGTAGAAGAAGAAGAAGAATGCACACTATCCAACATACTATAGCTCCATAAAAATGTAGTGAAACATGTGTTGTCATCGACTATTTTATCGACAACCTTTTATTGATCGAACCTGTCAATCAATCCCTAGCAACTTTTGGTTGAAATTATTGTAAATTCACGTATTTGATATTATTTTTTATACGCAATGGATGCTTTCAGCGTATTTATATAATTAAATACTATATTCTTTTCTACCGATATGTATACACGGATTTCCATTTAATTCTATAATATCGTCACAAAATAGTATTGTGCAAAAGTGGCCGGTACCTGTGAAAACTTTAATTATTTCGGATTTTTACGCCTGCATGAACCACACCACAGACGACTAAAATACAGACGGCCAACTCCATACAAATTTTTAACACGTTATGAAAACTCACACATCGAAACCAAACATGCTTTTTCTACATATATAATTCATTCAAACTTCATCGGATCTTTCTTTCTTTTCATTGATAATTTTGTCACTGACCAATAGTATTAAAGAATTTTGTTCATCGTATTTGAGCCATCTCTTTCGTACGTTATACGTATATAAATTAGATGCGTTTCCCACCAGAGCTGATCTGAAATCGGTACTTTACCGAAATTACCGATTTTGAAATATTTAGGGATGTACGTTATACTTTCAGTAATCCGATTTTTACTACCGGAAATTTACCGGTTTTATATTTAGGTTTCATGCTTTTATGTTCAAATTTATGGATTCAAAATGAAAATAACAAATAAAACCAAGTTATTATTCTAAACCTTTAATCAACAATATATTCTTTGATTTATTTGTTATATTTTTATATTAAAACACTTTATTTAAACATTTTTATCCTAATGAATATTATAACCTCCAATACTTTTTTATACATCTTCAGATTAATTTAAACATTTTCAATTTGTTAATATCTCTTAATTTTATCACTTAAAATTCTCTTAATTTTAGGACCTATAAAACAATGCCAAATTTAAGAACATGACTACAGAATTGAAATATGCATTGACAAATAAAAGTTTAAATGGAAACATTAATAATTGCAAATTATATTTTACAATACCATGAAACAGCACAAGATTACTTTATTGGTAAATTTTATCTAAGACACAATTGACATTAAGTAAATAACAAAGCGATTTGGCTTACTTTTGGAGAAATTGAAAAGCAAATACAAGACATACATAATTAAAATAAGCTATCAATTAACAAATAATTAGTCAAATCATGGAACGCATTAAATGTATGATAGCTATACTAAACTTTTTTGATTAATTATTATAATAATTAAAGGAATAGGCAGAACATATGTTTAAAATAAAGTCATTTAAAGAATGTTAATGCTATTACTATTATAGTATGCACAATATAGGTCTATAATATAATCTTATAAGCAACTGCATTGCACTGAATTTGAAAATATAACCAAAAATCTTTAGCAATGCATTTTTATGAGAATCTTAATTATATCAAGTATAAATATTATATACAGATTAGTAATGAACATAATTACTTCTGTTGTGATTAACCTTCACCAATATTAACATATAAGTCTACAAAAAGTGATCCTGCAGACATAGTAGAGACTTTCTTTGTACTTCCAACGATGAATGCATTTGCCTGCAAATTGCTTGGACTGGAAATTTCACCCGAGTCTAGCCTAGAAATTATAAAACAATTAATAAAAAAATAAATATTATAAGGGCACAATCTGTGAAGTTGACTGCTTTCCTGACTTTAGATACATAGAACCATAAACATAACTGATAATTATAAATTAATATGTTAGGAACTTGGAAATACCTATTACCAATAGCTTTAATCTTGCACTGTACTGTGCTGGATCGACTTATACTGCAGACCACAAGCTTCCTCTACAGTCGAGAGTACGAATGAGAGGAGTAAGGTACATAATCCATCAACTCTAGACACTAAACAAAAGTTAACCTTATCACATGTTCAGAGATCTAATAAATCTGTATTTTAATGGGTATTTATTTCAACTTATTGTTATTTCTTATATTCCTGTAGCAGATTAAACTAGAAATAGGGTCACAGCGGAAATTGCAGCGGAATAACATATTATTATATTTACCTTAATTATGCAGATGAGGTTAGATTTATGTTTTCAATAATTTCATAATTTGGTATTTCTTGCTCCGCCAACATAGCTGTTCACTTATTAAGTGTTTGTATATTTTGTTTGTGAAGCTGCACAGATATTTCTATGTTTTTTTCGTTTGTGCACTCGGGAACAAAACACATAACTAAATTATTAATTATCACGTAAATCACAAGTTTTTAGATACGATTTACACAAACCAAATTATATCACGTTTGTACTGTTAAATATTTACGTTACTGATTACAAAACAGAGTGAAATAACATGCAATTAAAATAAAATAAGCAAATCCAAACTAAACAGCAATCGACTGTTGAAAAATATGGCGGCAATATGGCGGCGACAGCGCACGCCGGCACACGCACACATTCATAAAAGTGAAAGAGATGGGGCGAAAACGGCATATGAGAAAGCGAGAAAGAAAATTGGGTTACTTTTTAAGCCCGAGTTAAACGGGCCTGGCTAAAAGTCACTCAACGAGCTGGCTGGAGAGGGCTATGCTCGGGGTTTCCCTAAAAGATCAAATCAGAAATGAGGAGAACTTAAGCTCAAAACCAGGCCCGTTCAACTCAGTACAAAAAAAGTTACACGTTAAGGATGATATGCTATCCCACTTTTTTAAATGGATGGCATGGTAGTTTCTCTGTTTACTTAAATTAGTGTGTGTGTCGTAGTAAATTTGAAATTGCTACTTGTCAAATTGTTGTTGCGTCATAGCGTATAGCTGCCATTTTGTATTGTTCCGTCATCCGTGATTAAACCATAATACGGCGATTAAAATATTATTATAATCATTATTATTTCCACCGTAGATTTTGGTGCAACAGTTTGTTTTGAAGGCAGATTTTTCCTTTATTTGTTAATTTCGTTTGCTACTGTTTACGTAAAAGATAAAATAGCCTTTGGAAACCTTAGTGCTAACCGGCTCGAACGAGTAACCGCCTTATTAAATAAAAATTGCGTCTTCCACGGTTACGTCAAACCTTAAACTCGGTTAGTTATTCCCAATGGATAGCGAGGTAATAACGACTTTATTAATAAACACCAATGATAAAAGAATTATAAAGGATGACGCACAAATGTAGCTATATATGTCAAGTTATAGTTATGTTAAGAATATCGACGCGGAATGTACATTTATTATCTGTCTCATTTACACAAAGCTGACTTGTCCCTTAATGAAAGAGACAAATAATAATTCCTTTGTTTCGAATATGGCAATATTTGTTCACTAACCACACTGGGGACCCGCCCATAGACCAAAATGATGCCATTTTAGTTATGCTTTCGAAACCACAGACTATTAAACCAAAAACTGCATGAAATGTCAAACTGTGGCGTTATCTGTCAATCGGAGTAAACAAATCTGCACAGTCAAAGAATTTCGGATTATTCATTGGTTAATCTCGTTTGTTAAGTTTGTTTAGTTTGCTTATTAGTTTAGTTGTTAAGTTTTAAAATGCCTCAGTGTTGTGTTAAAGGATTCGAGTCGAGTTCAAAAGCAAAAAGGACCCTAACATTTCTTTTCATAGGTTAGTAACTGTTTTACGAAATACTAACAAATATGTGCTAAATTTACATTTTGGGTTTATTTTTATCATTTATAAATGTATTTGGATCTTGTTGATTAAGTTTTAGACTCTTCTAGGCGTTATTTATACAAGTAGTGTAAATAACAACCTCATTGTTTGTTTACACACAAGTTTAGAGATGAGTGGATTCGATACGAAATTATTCATATCGATATTATCATTTTTAAATATTTTGATCTTTATTTTTCAAAAAAAGAAAAAAAATTGTTTATATTTAAATATATATTCAGACCGACAAACAAAGTGAAATTAAAAATATTTTTTAGATTCCCTATAAACATATAAACCAGGACAAAATGGATACAAAAAATTGGAAGCTAGTGGAACCCTGCAATAAATACATTTATTTGTTCATTACATTTTGAAAAAGAAAAACGCTTTCCAACAATATTCCCGGTAAGTGAAATTGTAGTAATTATGATATTTTACCTAATAATCCTATTAATTAATACAACTGTTAATCAATAACAAAGATGACATGCAAGATAATTTGGGACAATTGGTAGTCTATTGTCTAATGTTCTGGAGAACCTTTAATGAACAGAAATATTTTTATATTTTATTATTAATTATTATAATTGTTTATCTTAACCAACACTTTCATATTCATTGATTGAATTCTAAGTGAGACATAATGATTTCTTCCTCAGTCAAATATAGCAATAAAAATCTACCTATGTTATTTTATTTTATTTGGTATGTATTAAATATCCTGATAGGTATTTTTGATTTGAGCAAAGAAATGGTGGCAACGTAATAATGAACGAATGTATTAGATGCAACTGGGTGTTTGTCTCGACAGGTATAACCTTGTAACGGTTGTAACATGTAAATTAGTATTAGTTGGTCATATGTTTACATTATGGCGACTAAAAAAGTAAACGATAATTGTAAAGTATAAGTATATTTTTAGGAATAATCAAGAAATAATTACCTCCAACCGTCACATACATAGTCTGACCCCACACTAAGATCAAATATTTAATACATCATATTACTATTGTTATGTAGCAGTTGCATTTTTATTAGTTTTGTTATTTATCTAATATTAATATTTATACATACATAAACTCACGCCTTTTTCCCAGAATGGGTAGGCAGAGGTGCAACCAGGACACCCACATTTCAGCCTCCGTGGCGCAGGCGGTAAGACGCCGTTTGTGAATCGAGAGGCCGCAGGTTCGATCCCCGCACTGAGAGAAATGGTTGTGCGGCCTACAAATATTTCTCTCGGGTCTATGTGTTGTGAGACCGAAAAGTCTCTCGTAGTTCCTGATACCCACGACACAAGACTCGATCTTAATGTGGGGTACAGGACTATGTATGTGACTGTTGGGTTGTTATTTATTTATTTCGCCTTGTATGTTCCGTCCTACGATGTTGTGGTGGCGAGCCTATCGCAATATTGGGCACAAATTCCTGACTGTGCTGATAATGATAGAAAAATCCGATATCACTTTGCGCGACCCGGGATTCGAACTCAAGACCTCAGCTTTGTAACCGTACCATAATACAACTACGCCACTGAGGGCAGTCAATATTTATACATAAATTAAAATCTATAGTCCCATTAGTCACCGCTTGTATGTTTATGTATGTATGTACCTTATGTTTTTTTTGTTTGACTGAATTATTCGAAAAATTATTTTTATTCTAGTGCTGATTTCCTGCCTTCGTTCGCGATGTCCGCTACAATTCCTTTATTCAAAATCAAAATCAAAATATTCTTTATAGTTTAAGTTCAGTTCATTTGGCGATCTAGTGTTGTTACATAGTTTATTAAGTCTTTTAATTATTTTTATTTTTTCGAGTTTCATATTTTTTATATAAAGCAGCTGTTAAATAAATAATTGTCGAAAGAGACTGACTTCTGTTATACAGGGCTTCCTAGTTCAGGAGTCAGGTGTTATTATGTTGTAAACATGTTGTAATGAAATAAAGATTAATTATTATTATTTATTCAAATAGTCTTTCAAAAGATCTTTTGGATTGTTCATTTCTGCTACCACTGCTTCGGAACGTGTTGTAGCTGTGAAGAAGAAGTGGCGCAAGAAACTTCGTCAGGCAACACGAACTGTCTTCTTTTTCTTTTTTTTTTATATCGCCATTTAAAAATTACAATAGTTCATGTCACAGAACACAATAATGTCAGTTTATTTAGTTAATTGTGTTTATTTAGTTAATTGTTTAATTTCTATTTGTTACATTTTAATTGGTTAATTTTGTGTAGATATTTTATTTCTATTTATTATTTAAGTTGTTAGTTTAGTGTACATATTTTCATTGTTGTTTTGCTAAATGTCTGTTTTTTTTAGATTTTAGTATAATTTGGCAAAAGAAATATTGACATGGTGAAAATTGGTGCTTAAGGGAGGAAAAAAGTGTGGTATATTCGAAGTCGCAACCGAATTCTAGCTATTAATAAAGTTGTATTTTATCTCACGTGTGTATTATTTGACAAATCCAATCCAATCATCAGGTAACAACTTACCCATCAAATAAATCATAAGCATGAAAAAAAATATCAAAACATTGACCTATTATTATCAGATTTAATTTTAAAGATTTGACTGTCAAGGTCCTAAAATCACCTGTTTAGACTCAATTGACATGTAAAGCAAAATTAAAAATGTTATATTAATGTTAGTCGTATGCCACTGTTGATGATCGATATCGATAAAAAAATTTGGTACTACCGTATCACTATTTTTAGGGGGCGGAGCCCCGCCATGTTTGTGAATCAAAGTGGTAACGCGTCAGCGTGACCGTATGTTTCATCCCCCTCCATCTTTAATTCATTGCTAACATCATGGATGAGCTTTTGGCTCTAACATGACAACCTGTTATACGACAACCCCCTGATTTTAAAATAAAAAGAATGAACGAAAGACCAGTCGTCTTAAAGACTGGACTTGAACGAACAATGTATTTGACAAAAAAAAAGCGATGTTGTCAATCCTGTACGTATGTTCAAAATTATGATTTAATAATTTCCTTTCATTGAAATGATTCATAGAAAAAAACGTACCCTTCCATTAGTGGAATTAGAAGAAACGTAAGCAAATCAACATGTTGCAATAATTTTGTATCTTATTTGTCAGTTCCTATATTGTACTTAATGGCATGTTTTTATGCTTCAGCTATGTTTTTCGTTTGTTTGCTTAAAACATTCTATGCCCAATCAGTGAAAAAATCGTGCGACACTAACTCGCATAAACCAAAAACTAAAGCTGGGAGCTTGCATGAAATAAAATTGCTGTTTCTTTCAGCGTTTCAATCACTAACCGTGTAAGTATAAATATAAGTATTATGCAGGTTTAATACAACTAAATGCACCCACCACAAACTGTAAATCAAGTAAAGCAAAATGGAAACATTAAAAAAAAGGCACGGAAGAATAGGAGTGCATTTAGGAGAAGTTCAACAAGACTGAGGCCGTGAGAATCAACAATCTTCATGACGTATTTGTTCACATGTAAAACCCCACAGTAAACACTTCAGATGCAGTTCTTTGCACATGTAATGGCTACGCCCAACAAGTACAAATGAACGGTGAGTGAGATTTCCCCATTTCAATTACAGAGAATGGCTATGTTTGAAATAATTAATCCCGTAGTATAAATGCATATTAACCACATATATATCTCCCTTCTTTCCATTCAGGACACAAAATACAAATATAATATAACATACATTAGATTTGGAACTAGGCAGGCAGCTAATGCCGTTCATATTTTTTTAACCAGTAAAACAAAGCGTGCTGTGAATATTGTACCATAAGGAAAATAATTTTAAATGCAACTTCACAATCACATGTACATAAAGATGGAAGAAATGTTCCAAAAACGTAGGCACAAATTGCACATCTTTGATTACTTTTTTGCAAAGACTAAATACATATTATTCGCCTGTTATATTCATTTACAGAGGAACAGAAAAAGATAAAAAATCAGTACTTTATTAATTGGTTGTTCAGCCCATATAACTCCCACGGCAGGGCACGGGCCCAACTCTACAATCGAAGAACATTAGTGGTTAGGCCTATAGTCCACCACGCTGGCCTAGTGCGGGTTGGCACTATTAGTTAATAATCATCAACGATTTATCATTTATGCAGCAGATTTTAGAATGTGTCTATTTTCATGAAAAATAAAAAAAAATAAAACAAGATGTTGAAGTCTGGATGTAGAATCGGTTCAATCTTACTGATCATTTGATGTACATGAGCACTTTGTTCCTTCGCTATAACTCTCTCAAAATATATTCCTAATCACAACGTACGATGGTCTTGTGAAGTGTAACTTCGAAGACAGGCCATTTAAAACGAAAGGGTTAGCAATAACTGGTCCGCGGAATTTGAATTATTACCGTACATCATACGATAAAAGAAATGATGACCATCATGGTGACCTCTTTAATACGTCCAACAATGACTGTATCAACCCCATGCCACCTAAGCAAAAATTCATAAGCTTAAGAAATGACAGACGGAGGGGGAGATCATCGGATCAAGCGGAGAATCAAATTGTATGGCCATCCCCGAAAGAAAAGTGCAATATTTGTAGAAAAAGCATTGGAATTTAAAAAAAAATTCACGAGAGATGACTTAACAACTTCATTCATTATATCCTTAGAACTTTCAATTTCCCAATTTCACAGTTTTTTTATTGCTAGAATGGCGAGCACATCACAGGCCCGCTTGACCGGATCTAAGCGATTACGACCGCTCATGAACCACGTAAAATCAACAACACCTGATTACAAGCCGTGCTTGGCATTCCGCAGCGCTCAGCATCCGATACAAGATTTAGTTTAATATTCCAGCAGTTACTCTCCCACCGAAAGACATAGTGCAATTTACACTCCTGTCTTGGCCGCCAGAAGAGAATTGTTGTGGTGGTACCTACCCCAGACTAGACCTTTCACATGATGAGAGCACGCATACTACCAGTAAGTAAAGCACTTGTACTACTTGCCTTTTTTTTCCTTTTATTCGAGTCTAGTTCACTTGAACCAATCTCGCTATTATGCATGTAAGATTTAATTATAACAAGTTACTTGATTAGTTTGTTCTCTAGAATTCAATATTATTTTTTTTTGATACAGTTATTATATTTTTTTTATCTATAGGATCGGTTCCGTGTTATTTGGAAGTCAATTAATAAAATTTCTTGTAATATGCATGTTTTAGGTTACACACTGCTCATCATAAATAGTTATATATATCAGTATATGCAAGGTGACGAATAATGAAAAATGCAGTATATGAAATGCAAAAGACACAATAGTCACGGATGGAAGATTATTATAAAATAGAAAAAAACAAATATAAAAATAGAAAAAAAGTGTCTAGTGCCTTTGGGAAACGGACGACCGATGGGACACAGAACAGATCGCGGGGTCCGAATTCCCAGGCTCCTTCTGCTTTTCGGAGTCATGTGTGTCAGTGAGTGCGTCATCACAAGCAAATAAAACGGCGAAGGAAAATACGTAGGAAACCTGCATAGCATGCATTGGTATGCGTGTTAATCCGCCGATCAACCCGCACTAGGGCCAGCGTGGGGACTATATGGCCTCACTACTCTCAACGTACTCCTCGCATTGAATAAGCCCGTGTCCTGCAGGGACGTACATGGGCTGAGCCAGAATACTAAATAGATTATGTACACACGCTTCATGTCTTTACATATTTTGTCGCTGGTTCTCGTCCTTGTGTCTCCAATTAGTGTCGGATTGTTTGTCCTCGGGGAGACAAAGAACCTATGGTTACGCGAGAAACTGCATTAACTCCACAACCCTCCGCATCCGTTTCTCAGTAGCCAAAAAAAAAAGAGTCAAGTCTCGAAACAGGTTGGACGTAGGAGGCATATAATGAGGCGAAGTATATGAGCTAATCCCTAACTAGATTTTTTAATCTATAATGACTCAACAATACATAGTGAAAGTCTTTGAAGCCGACCTTTATAGATTTCGGTAATTTTATAACTGTGTAAATTTTTGAATCAAAAAAGTTTTTGTTGCCGTTTTAGCGTCTCTTCTTTCCGTATTTCGCATGTTCACAAATGCCTATTCCCCTTACTTGCAAACAAGACTTGGAATAGTTAACGCCGAGGAAGTAGTACTGTAGTACACGTTATTAATAACGCGTTATTATCTCGGCCTAAAGACACCACCGTAGCCGAGGGTTTTTTAATCGGTGTGTGTTAGGCGCAACCTCACTGATCTTAAAAGTAAAAGAATCGAACTAAATGCCGGTCGATTTTCAGATTTGGATACATCGTCACGGAGCACTGCCTCCCTGAGCAGCGCATGTTTGGAAAGAATAACTAATATAGTTTTTCCTCTCTTTGTGACATTACTCAACACATGGGACTATTATCATAAATCACGAGTTTTTTTAGTTCGTTGTTCTCCAACCTCCACAAACCTAACGGCAAACAATAACTTAAAGATATTGTTTATCTTTTCCACTTGATTCCGAATTTCTCCACACGCTACTGTGATGGTAAGAGATGTCTTGTACTTGCAGTACTCAAAGGTACATGTGCAGACATTAGTACTAAATTTGGACCGGCCACAAGATTGGGTTTGAAAACATTTGTCAACACGATGTTACAAAGTTGAAAAGTTTTTCGTCAACTTTGTGTGGTATTTTATTAGTTACACCACATGTTACTACCTACATGTTTCGGCTCTTATTATCTTGAATCTTTCCCTATGAATATATTTTTGATTTGTTAGGTAGTTAATTCATAAGCAAATTAACTCAATGTGTACAATAACCTTCAAAGATATTATCTGTTACTTCGTTTACATGGTACTTAAAAGAGGTTACTTGCCTTTAGTTATTCGTCAGTTGCTAATACTCCATAAAGTTTGATATTTCGTAGTTAATTATTTCTCCGTGGTGCTTAAGGAGTATGCAGCACCGAGCAATAGCTAACACATTCTTTCGGCGAACCATCCCAGACTACGTAAATTTGAAATGCAATCTAACATAACACAATTTTTATGTAAGGAAAAGCCATAACCCGGTCAATGTAAAGTAAATAAATAACACCCAACAGTCACATACACTAGTCCTGGCCCACACTAAGATCCGAGTCTTATTGTCGGGTCTAGGAACTACTAACTTCTGGTCTCACCCACATCCCAGACCCCTGAGAAATATTGTGGCCGCACCAACCACATTTTTCTCGGTGTCGGTGCTCGAACCCCGTTCCTCACTTCGTTTTACAGGCGGCGTATAACCAACTGCGCCACGGAGCGCGCATAAAGTAATGAAATTCTGTAATATTCTCAAAATATTGACATAGGACTCTTCGACTGCAATATGAAACCAGTACCACTATGCATGAAGTTATCGCGATCGAACGAAACAGAAAGTACAATGCCCCGCATAGAAAAAGTTTATACACCGGTTAAACGTGGCGTAGAGATTCACGGGCTAATTGCACATATTTACGACATAATCTTTCACAAGCCAAATAGTCTACTGAAAATTGATAATTTTTCATTGCTCCTTATTAACTTTTTAATCCTACACACATCTTAATAACGCTATATATCCCTTAACCTCAGGGGACAAGTGGCAGGGCGCATATCGGCGCGTATAACCATGCCGTTTGGGTGCCTGACAGGTTCTGACTCGAGGCCCTACAGCGCACCCGAAATGTCAGAAACCATCCCCCCGCCAATAAGATTGCCGGACGACCTGGCTAACGGTGCAGAAGTCTCGCTGGATGTAGCCGCTTTCAACTGTAATTGTCTGGATGTCCGGGGCCTATGTCAGGCATTGACTTCCTCTATGGCTTATATGATGATTGAGAATGACTATATAATCCATTGCTTCATATAAAGACACTTTTGTAACGATTTTCGTGTTTTATTCTACAAAGAAGAGAAAAATTTGTTAATGTAAAATGATGAAGCTCAAGTAACAACATGCTAGTATCAAATCAAAACATCCTTCCTCTATCCAGACAAACCTTTATATGCTAATTAATGTTACAAATGATATTCTTCTACAAATGTAATTCATTTCAGTCCTTAAACCCTGTGCCTCTCGGCGGTAGTAACTTTCAGTCCAACTGGCTTATATTGTTTAAAAGGCCCCTCCTTATTTCTGTGTTGATTAATACAGTTTTTGCACAGGCCCCGCGTAAGCCTTGGGTTAAAGGTCATTTGACCCAAATTTTGGCTGTCGATATTTGGAGACGTGACAGCTCGTCGAATAAACTTTAGACAGAAAGATTAGGTTCCGCCATGTTTATAATACAAAATTTGTTTCTCAACCGGCTTATCTTTAATCCTCACAGTTCGAGTTGATTAATAAGAGGGTAAGAGTTTTACTAATTTTGTTTAAAATACGGTTTATCATTTTTCGGATCATACTGGGATACTAAAACGGTAAATATGTTTATTATACTTGGTTCAGCATTCATACAGGACTGACAACATTCATATTTTTCTGTACATTCATAACTAAAGCAAGGAGGAAATGGTTTACACACTGGATAAGAGGTTTAATTACTTATTACAAAAGATTGCGTTTCATTAAACGCGACGATAGTTCGTTTTTGTCATAATGTTTCTTTCGCACAGATATAAATACCGAAAACTTCATGAATTAACCTTTGTGCAATGCTGTGGCATAAACTTATATCATCGATGTTTAAGAAAACTGTAGTAAACTCGCAGTAACTAGCTTTCACAGAACTTATATTTTAACGCGTTGCCGTGTGTGACCGAGTAGATCAACCAACATAGACTAACTACGGTACAACTTTGTGTTAAAGAATAATATTAAAGATCATTTTGGAAGGTTTTTGATCTTGTTTGCATATTACGAGCTTACGAATAGTGATAGGCTCTGCTACTAGTTGCTAATGGCGTTCAGTCTCATTAATATCCATTCCTAACTGAACATTTAAATCTTTGCACTAATGGATATCTGATTCAACAGTGTGTCAAGAATTACATGGATCAAATTAATAATGTACCTCATTTATTAAAATGATAATGGCTAATCATTTCTTCAGAAATATTCTTTTCGCTGTCTATTGAAGGGCACAGTGGGAAGGTATTGAAAACATATACAAAAAGATGGCGTTGCCGGAGCTTCTGAAGACCTAAACTTCTTGAGAAACACTAAATTACAACATCTTATTCCAAAATGAAGGCGGACGTCATAATTAAGGTATTATTTCTAAGGAAAGTCTGTTTAAGTATCAATAGTGTTAACATGCGAAATGAGTAATATTACATAATATGATATTTAATTAGACATGGTTCCTACCCACACCAGCGTAACATTTTGGCCAAATTTGAAACAAATTTGAACACCCCCTCATGATCGAGACTCTACCTGCTCCAATAATTTCCCAGTCGAACCAAAGTCAGCGAAGTGGTGAAACCTAAAAGCACCATTCTTGATAAAAAGAATCTTTGTTTTTGGTTTGTCCACGTCCTGCAGATCAACTATAGGGATTGAGAAAACGAGTTACATCAGATACCACATGTCCATCCGCTATAGATGGTGATATTGTTTCATTGTTACATCATATAATTAAATGGTATGTACAGTCCCGTTCGTCTTATACTTGCAGCCCAATTTGTTTAGCCGCGAAGTGGCTATATCACTATACAAGTTTATAATGACGGGCTGACATTTCTACACTCCAAGCCATGATTATTCAGGATGAAATGTGATTTTGACAATAATATTTTTTTCACAGCAGAAATATTTTGTTTATAAATGATTTGCTTGATATTTTAATTGTTTTGGCCCTCGGTAATAAGTTGACACTGCTATGTCCTTTGATTCGGAACTATTTAATTCTGGATGTATGTGTCATAAATATTATCAATCTGACTTACTCTCCCATCAAAAGAAGCAAAACCTCTTGTTGTTGAAGAATTTTGGTGCCTAATATGACTCATATATATCACCCGGGTATCCTCAAGAAGCTTACCTCAAACAAGCCGGGTGGTTACGTTTTTTAACGTGACTACAAACAACCATGCAACTAAAAATTTCCGCAAAGAAGGCGACAATGATTTTTTTATCTTTTTTAATATCGTCATTTTGGGTGGTAATCCTAGTTTTTTGCTAAATAATAATTTACAAAACCTTTTAATACTAGATTATATAATAAATAAAAGGGTATCCACTATTATTTTTAGGAAAAAATCATTTCTCACCACCCAAATATGGTCATAGGAAAAAAATAACACAAAATTACTGCTTTTTTTTTTTGCAACTTTTTCTGTTGCTTGGTCTGGTCGCTTTAACTACCAACGGCTTCGTTTTCGTAGCAGTTTGATATACCCTGTCTATAAAAAATATATATTTGGTCTATCTCATATTCTATTAACAGAGATAAGTTAATCAGTTACTTACATATTTACTTAAGAGAAATAGGACACTACATAGTAGAATTATTGTAATACTCATAAAGAGTATCGTCTCATTCTAAAGCTTTTGTTTGTAGTAGTTAGATGCATATTTGCATCATGTAGTTTAATAATAGAATAAATAATGCGTCGAACGTAGCCTAAAGATAATGGAAATGGTACGGTTTAAACGGTGAAAAAGTCACAAAGAATGAGATAGGTCAGTAAAGCCGTAGCACAGACTTAATGACAATTGTAGAATCATCCATCCTCTGTCACAAGCGGTCCTAATTGTATCCAGTCAAATTCCCAATCCTTAGCGTTTGGCTTGTAGATAGTTACATCATTATTTTAATAGCATAATTTTTGTACTTGATTGAAACA